>JAIUZE010074444.1:0-40097 GCA_022085475.1 Heliosperma pusillum | reverse complement strand
TTTTCTAGTGAAAATATTTTACGGATACTTTTCAGCAAATTTAAGTTTTAATTTAGAATTTTATGTTCCTAGTCGAATTTATAATTTCCGAGTTCGTATTTGGAATTTCCGCGAGATTCCATGAGAATCCCGTCTTAAGGCGTCATTGACTTTTGTTGACTTTTTCCTTACACAACTCATACTCCCTCCCTTAACCTATTTTTCATTCACAACTCAAACACAACACATTTCTTCTTCATTAAGAAATCTCAAACCCTTGCCTCCATCTTTGATCCGATTTTATAATCATCGTATCTCATTCGTTTCCCGCTCAAATTCACGTAAGTTTGTCTCATTCTTCCCCTCTTAGCTTCCTCTATCCGTATTGGTAATAAAATTACCGTCTTTCTCGCTTTTTAAATTATCCGTCTTTCTCAAGGTGATTGATATTCATCTTTTATTATCTAATTGTATGTAGGTGGAGACTAGGAAGGTTTAGAAACCGTTTAAAGACGCGAAAAGGTAACGGTGAAGGGTTACTCGATATCATTTACGTGTTTTAATGTGTTTTCCATGTTAGAAATCGTATTTAGAATATGATTAGTAATTTTAGGAATTGTGTTGTTGATGATGGTTGTTGTTAGTTGATAATTGATATGAGAATTGATGAATTGTGATGATAGATGATATTTGTGTTATACCTTAGTGAAATTGTGGAGATTTGTGTGACTCATACCTGTCCGAATAGGACGCAGGCTGCGTCATGCTGACGCAGGCTGCGTTACTCGCTGCCGACTGCAATTTTCCTACACTGACCCCTTTTCGTAAAATGATCATATCTCCTTCGTTACTTGCTTGTTTTGGGCGTGTGACATCTCGTTGGAACCGTAAGAGGATAAGCTATCACCTCCATTTGGAATTTCTGCATTTTCATGTCTAGAACTCTAGTTATGACCGTTTGAAGTGGACCCTTGTTTTCGTTGGTTTCCAAACAACGTTGTTTTGGAGAGGTGATCTATGTTTTTATTCATTATGCTTCCTAAACTTGCTCTAATGCTTATGTATCATGAATTGATTCATTTTCATCATATTTAAGTCTATATAATGCCATATTCACATGTTTTTGTGACGGTTTTTGCTATGTCCCACTTTGAGTCGGTTTTTACAAATGATACGGTTTGAGCACTATTTTGTCTTGTGCTTTGTACTCTCATTCCCTTGGCTACCTTCCCATTCGTAAGGCTGGAATGTCGGAACGGAGAGGTATCCTACTTCTTAAATGCATGTGTTAGTGGGCATACGACGACGTTGTTGGGAGTTGAACGCTATGCGTTGATCGACCCGGCCGTCAAATGTTGTATACTTGCGAGGTGGTGTTATTTGCATGTAGCGTACCGCTTGTTATGAGGCTTGAGCTCTTTTCCGCCTCTTTCGTGAATTGATCTACCGAATTTGGGGTACTCGGCGTCATGTGTAAGACCGAGTCTTGGATGCGAAACGTTTATCGCATGTCGAATCGGAACACGTTTATTCTGAGAATCTGGCCAGATTTAGACTAGGACCGCGTATTTATATCGTCGTTCTACCAGGAGGAAATTAGTCTACATATACGAAATGTTTGATCGTGTATGAGTTCAGTGAAATGCTTAACCCGTGGATGCCTGTTAATCATACTTGCCATGTACACGATGCTAGTGCGTTTCATTTACCGTGAAAGATGTCGTCTTGTGTCGTCGTTCTTGAATGCGTGATTTCATGATATAATTCATGGTCATTGCATGATTGGGCATCGTCTATGTATTGGGTCGTTTGAATGGATGATAACATGATGGATTTATTCATAGTCATTGCATGACTTGGCATGGTTTGTTTGTCGAGTCTCAATCTTATCAAACTTATACCGCTAACGGTGAGATGCATGCCCTAGTGAGCGTATTCGGTTGCCTAAGAGTGTCTTCCCCGAGTGTTTGAATAACATGATGGTTTCGGATTTGATTTCCACATGATCTTATCATTATATACTGGATTGCTTATCTATTCTTATTGTAACTCACATGTATATCTATATATGCATGATTTAACTTCTATATTTCCTTCTATGTACGTTTAATGTGATATGGCTGGGAGAACCCGGAGTTACTCCCCACTGATTGCATGGTTTTTCATGAATGAACAGGTTGCTTGCATGGTTGGCTTTTTGCTTGACATTTTGGGTTCGGGTGTGAGCTAGCGGGCGTTATCCCTGGATTAAAACACCTCTAGACGATTTTAGCTTGTTTGCTAAACACTTTTACTTGTTAACATTTTGGAGAGACTTCGTCTCTTGATGTAGTATAATTCGTAATTTAGTTTGTAATATTTGACACTCCTCGTATTCTTTCCTTGCATGTATAAAAGTTTTTAAAACTTCATATTTCCGCTATATAATTCACATGCTTGTTTGTTTTATATTTCCGCATTCGCGAGGGTTGTCACATAATGGCATATTGTGTAAATATATAGGGTAAATGAGGAGTAGTTGGTCTTATTTGTTACCCAAAAATGAATGGGTAGTTTGGTTTGGATGGTCCAAATAAGGTAAGTGTAACCTTTGGTTTGGATGGGAGCAAGTATATATATATATATAGAGAGAGAGAAAAAAAAGATCATGTAAATCCTCTTAGGAAAGGCGAGTCCATAAGTCCTCTTATATGCCCTTGGATCTTGGAGATGGATGGCTGAGATTGAAGCTCTCAAAAATGGATTAGTGGGCTAATTTTTCACTCTCTCTCATCTTTATTAATTAACCACTAATCCCCATCTTAATTCAATATATAAGACTTTTCACTCAACCACTTCTCTCTCATCCCACATAATTTCATTCCTCCATCTCTCTCTAAAACCCAAACAAATCAAAACCCAAAAAAATCAAAAACCCAAAAAATTCAAAACCCAAAAAATTCAAAAACCCAAATAATACATAAACATTCCTCACTTTCTTTCATCTCCCACCTCCGGCAACCATCGCCGGCCACCACCAGCCGCCGGCCGCCGGCATCGGCCACCGGCTCGGCCAAATTAAAAAAAAAAAAACTTTTTTTTTTCAGATCTACTTCCTTCCGCTTCGCCTCCACCGCACCTGTTCCTCGCCGTGCCTCCTTCTCGCCACCCTCTCTTGCCGCCTCCTCTCTTCTTCTTCTATTCTCTTTTCTTTTTTTCTTTTTTCAGATTTGCACCCTTCTTTTTAGATCTTGTTTTATTCTTTTTTTCTTATCTCTTCTCTCATGTTGTCCTTCCACCACCCTTCTTTTTTCTTTTTTGAATCTATGTTTTTATTTTCTAGATCTCGTTTTTATATTTCAAATTTTTTATGTTTGTTACTTTTTTGTGGTTAGTAGTGTTGTTTCACTGAAGTTTCACATAAAATAACTGAAGTTACACTTTTATTAACTGAAGTTACACATATAATGACTGAAGTTACACATTTTTTTCACTGAAGTTACACATTTTTTTCACTGAAGTTTTTTCTGAATATATGTTTTTATTTTTTAGATCTCGTTTTTATTTTTATGTTTGTTTCCTTTTTTTAGATCTCAAAAATCACCATCTTTTTTTTTGTTTGTGGTTAGTGGGTTATTCACTGAAGTTACACATATAATGTCTGAAGTTACACATATAATGTTTGAAGTTACACTTTTAATAACTGAAGTTACACATATAATATGACTAAAGTTACTCATTTTTTTTTTTTCAAATTTCTTATGTTTTTAATTATTTATTTTAGATCTTGTTTTTTTTTTATAATAACACCCATTTATAGATCTACTTTTTATTTTTTCAGATTTACTTTTAATTTTTAATTTTCTTTTGTTGATGATATTTGTCGTATTTTCATTTGGCATCTTTTTTGTTTTGTTTTAGTTGATTGATGTTGTTTAATGACTGAAGTTACACCATTTTGGACTGAAGTTACACCATTTTGGATTGAAGTTACACCATTTTAAACTGAAGTTACACCATTTTGGACTGAAGTTACACCATTTTAAACTGAAGTTACACCATTTTGGACTGAAGTTACACCATTTTAAACTGAAGTTACAACATTTTTAACTGAAGTTACACTAATAAGGACTAAAGTTACACTAGGAATGACTAAAGTTACATAGTAGTAAGGACTAAAGTTACCTAAACATGTCTTAAAGTTACATGAATTCAAATTAAAATACACAATCACATTTAGTATAAATGACTGAAGTTACCTAAAAATGACAAAGGTTACCTAAACATGTCTTAAAGTTACACATATATGTCTTAAAATTAAAGTTACACAAGTAAGGTTTGAAGTTACACGCGTAAAGACTAAAGTTACATCCATAAAAATGTTAAAATCAGATAAATTGTCAAGGTTTCAAAAATTAATATTTATATAGTCGAAATCATATTTTGGGTTAAAGTTACAGAAATAAGGGTTGAAGTTACACTCGTTATGACTGAAGTTACACCCATAAAAAGGCTAAAATTATATAAACTTGTCTTAAAGTTACATAAATTCAAATTTATATAGTTGAAATCACATTTTAATTTGAAATTATGCAAATAAGGGTTGAAGTGACACTCGTAATGACTGAAGTTACACTCATAAAAAGGCTAAAATTACATAAACTTGTCTTAAAGTTTCATAAATTCAAGTTTATGTAGTCGAAATCACATTTTAGTTTGAAGTTACATAAATAATGGTTGAAGTTACACTCGTAATGACTGAAGCTACAATCATAAAAAGTCTAAAATCACATAAACTTGTCTTGAAATTTCATAAATTCAAATTTATATAGTCGAAATCACATTTTAGTTTTAAGTTACACAAATAGGGGCTGGAGTTACACTCATAAATCTCAGAAACTCAAAAGTGCTCAAAAGTGATTAACTAAAGGGTAGAGAGAGAAAGTTGATATAGTAGTGCATAGGTAAATGATTAGTGTTAAGTGTGTTTTTATCTCTACAATCTCATCCATCCATCTCCCTCATCCAATGGCTAGGATAAGGACTCATGGACTAAAAAAAAGGGTGGACTCACAAGAACCTATCTATATATATATATATATATATATATATATATATATATATATATATAATTGAGATCCGGTGAGAACCACTAAGATAATGAGAACCGTGAGAACTCCGCCTTACGAAATTTATTTTTAAAAAATAAGGACATTTTTGGGTTTGGCGTAGAATTTTAAGGATAGGTAACATACATCTTGGTCGAAAAAATATAAGTTACTGACGGAAATTGATGTGAAATACGATTTATTAATTTTCATGCACCTATTAGTCAGTTTCATGCATCTAACAATTTTCATGCACCTAGTGCTCATTTTAATGCATCTAGAGCCTGTTATTTTCATGCACCTAGTAACTGTTTTCATGCATGTAGCAATTTTCGTGCACCTAGTGCTCGTTTTCACGCATTTAGAGTAATTTTAATGTACAAATTGAATTTATGTACATTAAGTACATATTTTTTTAATATAATCAATAAATTTTGTTTAGTTACTGCAAGTATTTTGCTTGAATAAACTAAACTAATGGTAAATGATCCAACAAAACTTTCGAAACAAGATTTGGTGGAGATTTAGTGAGGGTTCTCATGGTTCTCATTATGTTAGTAGTTCTCACCGGATCCTGACCCTATATACATATATATATATGTACATATATATATATATATACATATATATATACATATATATATATACATATATATATATATATATATATATATATATATATATATATATATATATATATATATATGAATTAGGATCATGTGAGTCCACCCTATCTTTTTGAGTCCGTGAGTCCAGGATACAATATCACAAGTTATACTAAACAGTATCACGGGTTATACTGTACAATATCACACCACTGAACATAAATTTCGCCCAATATTACTAACTTTTTTTTCTCATACTTTTTTCACACCAATTGGTTCCGGTATCGAAGCTCCGACAAACACCATCATTCTCTCGCCTTTGCATGCCGTAAAGTCATTATTATCGGCGTTTCACCGGAGTTTATTGTATATAGCTTCTTTTATCCTATTTCAAATCTACTTAGCATCTTTGCCTCCGACATTCTTCTTCATAACCAACGACAAGACCCCTAATTTAGCGATGACAATTATTTTTTTTATTGTGATTAGTGGTGGTGTGAGCTCCGAGTAGGAGTAATGTGTATGGGTGGAGGAATATGGAGATTGGAAATAAAACATTGGATAAATAATGGGTGATGGCAATGGTGGATAAATGTTTGTTTGTGTCATCTATATGCTTGGATTGTCATCGGTATTGGTGGGTGGGTAGTGGTCGTCAACGGCGAGTAGTATGACATAAAATATTTTTAACCCTTTTGTGCTGTTTTTTTTCGTGATATTGTTTAGTATAACCAGTGATATTGTTTTGTATATTCTGTGATATTGTATAGCTGGACTCACGGACTCAAATATTTAGGTGGACTCATTGGATCTTGCCTCTCTCTCTCTCTCTCTATATATATATATATATATATATATATATATATATATATATATAGATATAGTTTCCATCACCGATTTGAAAGATTTTATATTACATACACGTCGCCTTTAAGTCTCGATCAAAAGGTTAACAAGTGTTATTGTAGTGTTATTCTTATGTTCTTATAATTCTACAATCTTCTTTATTAGGTTACTTTTTGTTTTTTTTACCAAGTATTATTCTTTTGTTTTTTTTACCTTTTTTTTTCTACGTGTTATTCCAATGTTATTCTTATATACTTTTTTTTTTGTTACGACATGTTATTTCAGTATTACTCTTATACGGAGTATTTTTTTTTTGTATACCACGTGTTATTCTAGTGTTATTCTTATATATTTTTTTTTTACTTTTTTTTTGTTACGACGTGTTATTCTTATGTTCTTATGATTTCACAATCTTCTTATTAGGTTACTTTTTTGTTTTTCTTACCAAGTGTTATTCTTTTATTTTTTTACCTTTTTTTTTCTACGTGTTATTCTGTTATTCTTATATACCTTTTCTTTTATTTACTTTTTTTGTTACGACGTGTTATTCCAGTGTTAGTCTTATACGGAGTATTTTTTTCTGTTATCACGTGTTATTCTAGTGTTATTCTTATATATTTATTTTTTTTACTTTTTTTTGTTACGACATGTTATTCTAGTGTTATTCTTATATATTTTTTTTATACTTTTTTTTGTTACGACGTGTTATTCCAGTGTTACTCTTATATATTTTTTTTTAATTTTTTTTTGTTAACACGCGTTATTTCAGTGTTATTCTTATTATTTTTTTGTTACTACGTGTTATTGGAGTGTTACTCTTATGTTATTTTTTTTTTACTTTTTTTTTTGTTATCACGTGTTATTCTAGTGTTACTCTTATGTTATTTTTTTTAGCTTTTTTTTTTATTACGTGTTATTCCAGTGTTATTCTTATGTTATTCTTATGTTACTCCAATGTTACCGCGTGTTATTTTGGAGTTACTCTTACGTTATTTTTTTTAAACATTTTTTTTGTTACTGTGGGTTATTCCAGTGTTACTCTTACGTCATTTTTTTACGGCAATTTATTCCAGTGTTATTCTAACGTTATTTTTTTTTTACTTTTTTTCGTTACCGGTTGTTATTCTAGTGTTACTATTATGTTTTTTTTACCTTTTTTTTTGTTACCTCGTGTTATTCCAGTGTTACTCTTATGTTAGTTTTTTTTACTTTTTTTTTACCATGTGTTATTCTTACGTTATTTTTTTTACTTTTTTTTTTGTTAGCGCGTGTTATTTAATTGTTACTCTTACTAGTCGTCGCAATTCTGAGTCCACCGCACTAATTTGGGCGTTCGCTAACCGCCAGTCAACTTCCGGATGAACTCCGGCAAAACCAGTCGATCTTTTCGTCTACCTTATTGCTACGCATCTTTCTCTCTCCTTCAGTCTTTTCACTTTCAATTGCAACGATCTAACGGAAAAAATCGAATCAAAATTTGAATCAACCACAACAGCTGAATTTCAATAACTAAAATCAGTATCGACTAACCAATCATATTACAAACACTTAGTCATATTCAGGAACTCACAAACATGCTGCAATTCAAATCATTTTTCCAGAAACTCACAAATTGAACTCCAATTATGTCAATTAAAAACAAAATCAAATCATTCAAAATAGAGTAAAATCATAATTACCTGTTTAAGATCATCAGCAACACAAGGAAACTTTTTAAGCAAAACCTTAGCAACATCTACAGCCTAAACAATTCATCATCATATGAATAACAACTGTCATGTCATAATTATCATCATCGTCATCGAAAACTCGCAATTTCGTTGATTTTCGATGCTTACTTTGCTTCTATCACCTTTATCCCTTTCTCGACTTTGTTTGCGATCGTCTTTTTCCGGCGACTTCAATACTGCAATATTTCTCTTTCCTCGTACTACTCTGACGGCTACAACTACTGCAAGAGTTCAAAAAAGATGTAAAAAAATATAAAAAAGATGATACGAATTAAAAGGGAAACCATGTGATTTTAATGTAATTACTCCATCTCTGTACAAATTTCCAACGAAGATGTAAAAAAGATGATAGAAATTATATATGCAAAAATCAAAATCAAATCTCAAATATGTAATTACATTGGCGAAAGAGTAACTCGTATGAGAAGGAAATCAAAGGTCTGAGCTCCGACGATGTGCAAGGCTGAGAAAAAAGAGAGACGGACTCGCCGGAAGTGGGAGAGGCGACAACTGAAACGATGGAGGTGGTCGAATTCATTGTTAACAACAGTAAGTGGTGATCGGAATATTAAGTTCACCGGCGACGGTGAACTTGCGCTTGATCGCCGACGAAGTTTATAACGGAGCTCCGGCGACAGTTGGTCAGGAATAAGAGTAAAGTTATGAGTGAGTATTGATGATTGTAGGGTTATGCGTGGGACTTGGGAGTAAGGATTTAATATATTATTGAGTAAAAAATGTCAGCCGTTGATTTCATTGTATCCAATGGTTCAGATTTGTGAGTACCAACTCACCATAAGATATTAGACTTACAAGAACCTAATTCTATATATATATATATATATATATGTGTAGATTTGGGATCCCATGAGAACCTCCATGATAATGAGAACTGTGAGAACCACTCACAGCCCTTAGATCTAATAATATTAGACGCTCAAGATTAGTCAGTTACACTCTCATTTATTCACTCTTCACTCTTCCCCCTTCAAACCGACACAATCAATTTTCCAATTATAAACTTCCCCTCTCTCTCTCTCTTCTCTCTCTCATTCTCACTGTCACTCTCGCTTTCTCTTCAAACAACTTCTTCTTCCTTTGATCATGGAATGTTCATCCGCCATTGTTGTTATTTAAGCTTGTTCTCTTCTTCGTTCGTTCTTCTTCACTCCGCCAATTTCAAGACTTTCTCTCTTCGATCATCTTCTTCTTCTCAAGTTCATCATGTCTTTTTCCTGCAACGATCAACCGCCATTGCTGTAATTTTGAGCATATTACTCTGCCATTTTCAATAGTTTTCTCGTTTAAGTTTAGGTAATTCCTTATTTTCTACTATTTCTTTGCTATTACTCAATTTTTACTTTTGTTGTGCTTCAAATTAGTTCAATTTCTGCTTTAGAAATGCGTGATTACATCTGATTTCTTTTGTTTTTGTTGTTTTCAACTGTTGCATGTATGTTTAATCAAGTTTTCCTATATTCAATTTAGTATATTATCATCTGATTTCTGATTATTTTGTTTACAATCCTAACCCTAATTTTGTGTTATACGACTATTATTGATGATTCATTCTGATTTCTTTTGTTTTTTGTTGCTTTTGTTTTTTGTTGTTTTCAACTGTTGCATGTATGTTTAATTATGTTTTCCTATATTCAATTTAGTATTTTATCAATTTATGATTATTTTGTTTGCAATCCTAACCCTAATTTTGTGTTATACGACTATTATTGCTGATTCATTTTCAATACAATTGATTTCTCTACGTTCGACTTAATTCTTTGTTTCTATATCCATTTGTTTATTTTGTTGCTTTACTTCTTTTTAAATCAATGACTCTCTAGATAAGATGTAGCTTTTTAGGAGCCTATCTAACTACGTATATCGTTTTCTAACTTTGCCCCTTTCAACCTAGGTCTAATATGGACAATCATTGCTTGGGGTGGGTAATCAATCTTGAGGATGAAGATAGACAACAGTTCATTCATAATTATGTAACCGCAAAAAAAGCAAGTGTTAGTTGGACATTTGAAGGTCATGAAGTTCAGTTCGATTGTAGGCGTAGAAAAGCACAAAGTGGTGTTCTTGATGATCAAGATATCATGGAAACAATTTTCAGTAAAGTTGATAGTCAGTTTGACAAGGCAAACATGGCCGCTGTCTGTAAAAAATGGTTTCAACTGTTCCTTTTTCATGTTGACGCACCTGTTGTTGATGCGGCATACAGAGCCAACTTGCGAATTAATGATGTTAATGGCGTTAGGATAGTTCGTAGGGGTTTTAGAATAATTTCCCAAAGGTGTAAATGTTACCTGACACAGAATATGGCAGCTAGGTGTCTATTGCATATTTACCAATACCAAAATCCATTGCAGAGAGCACATATTAGGGAGGTTACTGATGTTAATGTTCGAGAAATTAATGATGCGCTCCGCGATATGCCACTCTTGACATTCCAAACAGCATATCTAGTTGCAAGACAATTACTAGTTCGTAGAACTTTAACTTAGATTAGGTTATGTAAACTCTAGATAGCCCAAGTTTATATTTTGCAAATGTAATGTATTTGGCTTGGTGCTTTAGTCTGATGCGGTTTTAAAGTTGTCTTTTTGCCAACCTTTTGTATTATGTATAATTATAATGGTTTGTACTTTGAAGTAATGTTAGAATCATTTTGCCTCTATTTCTGTCCTACTTTCTACATGATATTTGTATAGCCATATGTGTTTTTACATTCATAAAATATCTCTCAAATCATTGACAGATAGATATGGGACGAAAAAATGTCGCACAAAAGAAAAAACCACCAGCTAAAAAACCTGTCTCAATGCATTCTTTTTATTCAACCAAACCAAAAGATGATGAAAAATTAATAGGTAAGGCATCTAATTCAAGTAAGCTGTCTCAACTGATCTTATCTTTTGCATATGCATGGAATTACTTTATATGTACATTAAACAATCGTGTACATGCATAAAATATGTACAACCACGATATCGCGTACAAGTATGCTATGTAACATTGCGGCTGCTAGTGTAATCCAGCCCTACTTAAAGGTTATCATTCCCCTAGTTTTAATCACGTCCCCTCGGAAAAGGGTTCACTCTTCCCCCTCTAGGGTGTCTTTAGGTCTCGCGGCCTTTCGAATAAGGATAAGGGAAAGGGTTTAGGGTTGGATTAAGCAGACCCGCCTAATCCAACCCTAAACCCTTTGTCGTCCTACTTAAAGGTTATCATTCCCCTAGTTTTAATCCCGTCCCCTCGTAAAAAGGTCCACTCTTCCCCCTCTAGGGTGTCTTTAGGTCTCGCGGCCGTTCGAATAAGGATAAGGGAAAGGGCTTAGGGTTGGATTAGGCGGGTCCGCGAAGCGGTCCTGCCTAATCCAACCCTAAACCCTTTCCCGTCCTACTTAAAGGTTATCATTCCCCTAGTTTTAATCTCGTCCCCTCGGAAAAGGGTTCACTCTTCCCCCTATAGGGTGTCTTTAGGTCTCGCGGCCGTTCGAATAAGGATAACGGAAAGGGTTTAGGGTTGGATTAGGCGAGTCCGTGAAGCGGTCCTGCCTAATCCAATCCTAAACCCTTTCCCGTCCTACTTAAAGGTTATCATTCCCCTAATTTTAATCCCGTCCCCTCGGAAAATGGTTCACTCTTCCCCCTCTAGGGTGTCTTTAGGTCTCGCGGCTGTTCGAATAAGGATAAGGGAAAGGGTTAAGGGTTGGATTAGGCGGGTCCGCAAAGCGGTCCTGCCTAATCCAACCCTAAATCCTTTCCCGTCCTACTTAAAGGTTATCATTCCCCTAGTTTTAATCCCGTCCCCTCGGAAAAGGGTTCACTCTTCCCCCTCTATGGTGTCTTTAGGTCTCGCGGCCGTTCGAATAAGGATAAGGGAAAGGGTTTAGGGTTGGATTAGGGGGGTCCGCGAAGCGGTCCTGCCTAATCCAACCCTAAACCCTTTCCCGTCCTAAACCCTTTCCGCGAAGAGTTCTAGCCTCTTACATGCATCAAAAACCAACTATGTGCATTAAACTACCGTTTACATGCATGAAAAAGCAATATATGTGCATTAAACATTCTCATACCTGCATACAATTTGTGAATGATTAGACCATCTAGGTTATACATTTTCATCAATTTGTAACATTATGTTATTAATTATGAAGCTAATAACTGTTCTTAAATTTTACCAGATAATATGGAAAAGGAAACTCCTACAGCCGAAAAAGTTGTGCAATGTCGAAGGAGTTCTCGTAAGAAGCCTAATGATAAAGGCGAAGATGCAAGTCCAAGTAAGAAGCAACCTAACAAAAAAAGCAATATATGTGCATTAAACTACCGTTTCCCGTTCTAATTTTACGATACCACTCCCCTAGTGTTAATCCTGTTCGATATAGTTTGGCTCAAAAATAATAGTGAATGATGGCAATATGCATCTAGCCTCTTACATGCATCAAAAACCAACATATGTGCATTAAACTACCGTGTACATGCATGAAAACGCAATATATGTGCATTAAACATTCTCATACCTGCATACAATTTGTGAATGATTAGACCATCTAGGTTATACATTTTCATCAATTTGTAACATTATGTTATTAATTATGAAGCTAATAACTGTTCTTAAATTTTACTAGATAATATGGAAAAGGAAACTCCTACAGCCGAAAAAGTTGTGCAATGTCGAAGGAGTCCTCGTAAGAAGCCTAATGATAATGGCGAAGATGCAAGTCCAAGTAAGAAGCAACCTAACAAAAAAACAATAATTGTGCATTAAACTACCGTTTCCCGTTCTAATTTTACGATACCACTCCCCTAGTGTTAATCCTGTTCGATATAGTTTGGCTAAAAAATAATAGTAAATGATGGCAATAGGCATCTAGCCTCTTACATGCATCAAAAACCAACATATGTGCATTAAACGACCGTATATATGCATGAAACAGCAATATATGTGCATTAAACACTCTCATACCTGCATACAATTTGTGAATGATTAGACCATCTAGGTTATACATTTTTATCAATTTGAAACATTATGTTATTAATAATGAAGCTAATAGCTGTTCTTAAATTTTACAGGTAATATGGAAAAGGAAACTCCTACAGCAGAAGAAGTTGTGCAATGTCGAAGGAGTCCTCGTAAGAAGCCTAATGATAAAGGCGAAGAGGCAAGTGCAAGTAAGAAGCAACCTAACAAAAAAAGGAAGCCTAATGACGAAGGTGAAGGAACCTCAAGTGTGAACAAAGCTACGAAAAGAAGTAAACGTAATAATGACTATAAGACTCTACTTACGAGGATGAGTCCTTCAATGATAACTAATCTGATCAAGTTGAAGCCATATGAGAAGCAAATTGAAGTCATTCAGAGCATGGGTTTTGGGGGTTTGCTCAAGCTTCAAACAAAAGAAATCAATGGTCATTTAGCACGATGGATTGTAGAGTCATTCAATCCTTTTGATTGTTCGTTGATGAATGGGAAATTGGATATAACAGATGAGGATGTCTACTTGGCAACTGGAATTCCGATGGGTCCATTAGAAATCGTTCAAGTTGGGAGGTACTCCAAAGAGGAGGCTTATTTAGAGGTTGTCGAGAGATTTAAAGGGCAGTTTAGCACCTCAAATATTACCAAAACGCTTGTACTAGAGAAGATGATGGAGCAGCGGGATGGTGGAGACGATTTCAAGAGAAACTTTCTTTTGTATAACGTTTCAACTCTGTTGATGGGTGTGATTGGTGATGCTTCTAGCACTCGCATATTAAGTTGCTTGGGTGATCTCTCCGATGTTCCTAATTTCAATTGGTGCAAATTTGCAAGGGATCAAATGATGGACAATGTTATTTCATGGAAAGAGGCAGTGGTTAGTGATCCTAATACGTACTTTAAGGGACCTATTCTAATTTTTACCTTTATCTACTTGGATAGAGTAGTTTTTAAGTCACGAACGGTATCTCGATCTTTTTCTTTGTTGGCTAATTGGTCTGACAAAAATATCAGAGAGAGGGTGTATTTGGAGAAACACGAGGGGAAGGGTTTTGGACAGGGGCGCGTAGTAGACAGATTTGTTTATCATTCTGAAACTGTCCATGAAACGGAGGAATAACATCGGCCTGATAATGCAACAAAAGATAAGGTTGACGGTAATGAAGAAGGTTGTCCCCTTGAAGAGAAAAAAAATGCGTTAATATTTAAGCAGGGTCTGCTTTTCATTGTGCAGACAGTTATGATGCATTATCCAAGGCAATTCGGCAAGCTAAATCCAAGGTTCCCAGTTTAGTCGCCGTTTCCCAAATGCAATCTTTGGCTGATTTGTTGTTTGAAGGGTTCTCCATGTCTCAGCAGAGTAGAGAATCTGAGAGGGAGGGGATAGGGAGGGTGCTGCTGGCGTGGGTGGTTCTGCAAGTGGTGATAAAGTGGAGCTAGATCAGAGGATGGAGGAGGATAAAGTTCAGCAAGACGAAGATAAAGTTGAACCTCAAACGGAGGAGGAGAAGAAGAAGGATGAGGTCTATGGGGATGATGATTTTCTTGATAATCCCTCTGTCTTAGCTGAACTAGAAAGTGTTCTTAATAATGCCTACAACCATGTTGGTAAGGTGTTTAAAGAGCATGGTGATAATCTTGGCAAAGAAAAGATGGACAAAGATCTTATGGAAGGACCCTCTTTTAGTCTTTTTACTGGTGATGACGCGCCATACACATCTCAAGAGTTCCGTGACTCACTAAAGTTTCATTATTTTAAGGCTCCTCATGCGGGCGTTCCCCATGCAAGCACGTCAGCTACACCTTTCATTTCATCCCATGTAGTAGTTCATTGCCCTGTATCGCCAATAGTTATCCCGTCCCAACCATCGCCAATAATTATCCCGTCCCAACCATCACCAATAGTTATCTCGTCTCAACTGTCATTGGATCAATCGCCAATTATGCCTTCTTCTCCCCTTGTACAAGTGTCCCCAATTGCCCCCTCAAAACGTGCCATGGAGACCCGGCAACCTAAGAGGGTGCTGTTAAAGAGGAATGTTGAGGTAGCTGATGTTTACCGTTCACCTTTCTTCATACGAAACGTGGATGTGTTGCGTGACTTAAGTCAGTCTGAGAAAGAGATTGGAGACTATGCATTTTCATGTGACTTAGACGAAGGGTATGTATTAGTCTACTACATCTCTTCATTTTTCATTGTATTCGATAAATGTATTATATTTTCTATTTATAACACTAATGTTTCCTTTTTTATACATGTTTAGCGAGGTTCTGTTCAGCCATACGGGCAAGAGTCTTACACGACTTGATTTAAAGACCTTGTTACTTGGTAGTAAAGTTCACAGCAATGTCATCAGTTTGTGGTGTGATTATCTGAATGACCAAAACAGATTAAGATCTCGTACATCCCATTGCCTACTATTTTTTTCCGAAGAAACTGATGTAGGTTTTTTATTTAATTTTGTTACAGCGTTAGTTATCAAATTGTAGCTTTTGTATTCTCTAATACATCACCTAATTTAATCTACAGATTAACTCATTGGACGTCAACTTTGAAGAAGTGAAGTTGGTAATTCCTTGAAGATTTAAATTTTTTTAAAATGTTGCTAATTAATAATATAAACAGTTCTTAGCTAATAGCCTTTTTATTTTTATTATATTGCAGGTTTTTACTCCTGTTGTGGCACCCACGCCACTTCTTTTTTGTTTCCATGTTGAGAATGGCTTGTACGAAGTTATACACCCAATGGATGCGAAGCAAACTGATTATTCAGTCCATGTTAAAGATGTGGTATGTCTTCATATGCTTTCGCAATAAGCTTGTTAAATGGCTGATTTAGGTCTACTTTTAAAATAAATTATTTACTTGGCATTGTCTTTCGCTTATCAGACGAAATTGTTGATTTCAAAGCTTAGTAACAAGATTCCAAAGCTGAACGCTGCATGGTATTTAATAGCCAAACTGTATGTTCCGAATTCAACCTTTGATGTTGTGTGTGATACTGGAATCTACCTTATGCGTCATATGGAGACGTACAACGGGACTAAGTTAGGCTATAGTTCAAAGCTGCTAAAGGACGTAAGTCTCTATTACTGAAGTCTAATTTTAAGTTAGTGTTTCTATTTATCTAGCTTATGCGTAATATTTAGATCAATTCAGATGAATGTTTATTAGGAAGCTCATCAGTTTGTTTCATTTTCTGCTACTTGTCTTATTTGTGCAGTTTCATGGATGTATATGCATGAACTAGCTTTGTAGTTTCATGAATTAGCCTTGTATATGCATGAACTAGCTCTGTAGTTTCATGAATTAGCCCTGTATATGCATGAAATATGTAGGCTCTGATGCTAACTTCACTTTTGTTTTTGTTATTTTTCAGAGATATGCTGTGAAACGTTATATTGTGAGGGTTTGCAATCAAATTTTGACTTGGGCTAACAACTCTTTGAAAGTTCAAGTGATGTCTGATGCAAAGGCTTACAACAGTGGCAGTGGCTGTGAGATTCGGTAAATAAAAATTCTACATTTTTGTCTTATACAACTTATATCTTGCAATCAAATTTTAAGAACCGTTGATTTTCCGCAGTAATCAGGTGCGACAAGAGTTATGCTATACGGATGCACGAAAAGAGTTATGCTATACAGATGCACAGTTGATGAATTTTATTAAGACAAATGTGGCGAATAAGAAGTAAGTTATAATTGACCATAAAGCATTTTTTAAAATATAATTATTTTTTTGCATTTATATGTTTTGAGTGGATCTAATTACAATATTTGCGTTATTAGTGATGTTGTTGTTGCAACGGAATGGTTGGAAGTTACCCAAGAAGCAATGCAGACTTTGCTACGAGGGAGTTGGGTGATGGATATGGTTATTGATCTTGTTGGTCTTCGTACAACACTCGAAAAACCAGGTGTTGTGTACTTTCCGACAATAATGAAGGTATGTATTCATATTCCTTAGTAACTACTAATGATTGTTCTTGGAATTACCAAAATTTTTGACAAAGGCTCGCTCGCACCTTTCAGGATGTTGTTCCTAAAGACGGTTTTCGAAGCCAATACATTAAGCTTGACTATTTGCCCCAAATTTAGCCAAAGCCCAACTGGTAAATAAATAATTATCACTGATTGTGTATCATGACGGTTTTTATTGTATCAATTTCATTTCCGCATGTTTTGTAAATATTTCAGGCGTTCTTTCCTTTCTGCGTGAACAAAGAACATTGGTTTGCTTGTGTTTCGGACTTTCATAAAAGGAAAAATTTCATACTTGACTCCAGATTGCCACGGCGCCCTGATGCAAGACGTACATTTTTGGTTGATACGGTATGATTTTATGCCTAACTCGCTGAATGATCATGTGCTCGTGTGTTGGATTGACCTGATATTTTTTTAAATCGCTTATCTCAGCAGCGAGAAATATGTCATTATTACGTTTATTTTATGGATAACTGTCACAACAACTTCTTCTTGTGTCACATTCCCTGTTACCAAAACTTTGTTCGAGTCGATTATATAATCTGAATGTTTTTGTATAGCTATTGCCTGCTTTGGAGATCATCGCAAGAGACCGTCCGAGTTACAAAAGACTGTTGCAGATAAAAACTTTTGAGTGGGAGATTGTGAATGTGCCTCAACAAAAGAATGGGTACCTTACGTACTTAAATTATGCTTAAATTATATTACTCATCTTAATATATTTGATGGATACAAACCATATTTAAATGTTTAACAACTTTCATAGGTATGCTTGCGGAGTCTATCTGCTGAAGTGGCTTGAAAACTTGCGTTTTCAAGCATCATGGATAGATGAGACTTGTTACGAGGTAAGGATGTCTAAACTAAGTTATATTAGTTGAACATTATTGAGCATTTTTTATTGCAGCACTTTTAATATTGTTGTCAAAAATATATATGCAGGATTTGGATGAATATGGTGAGAGTATGCTTCTTGAAATTATGAAATGGGAGCAAAACAAGAGAAAGGTAATATCAATAACTTTTGAATTCATAATTTTCAATTTTCTTTCGTTTATTTTCAATCTAAGGAGTGGCCTAAACGTAACAATATTTCCCCCGGTTTTACTTTTGTAGGTTTTCGACTAGGCATTATTTTCTAAACACTTGATTATCGAAGGGAGTAGCACAGAACCTAACCCTACATTCCAACCTTTGAACCTTGCAAGATTTGGCTGGAGTAAAGTTGTAGATTTCTGTATGTTTGGGTGGTACAGTTAGTGTAATTATTGACCATAGGATCTGTTAAAACATATCGGTAAGTTTAGGTGGTAAAGACATATAACTTATAGGATCTATTTAAATAGTTTTACTAGGGCATCAGTTATGAAATTATTGCCTTATACATGCATTAAAAAACAGTTTATGTGCATGAAACAACCTTCCACATGCATAAAATATGTTATCTTTGGGAACTGGCCTATGTCAAAACAGTTATGATTAGCGTAAACCAGTACTCGAAATATAAAATATGACCATCTCGTTTAGACAAGCGGAAAACAGTTCTCAAAATTGTTCCAGAATTAGGTAACTTGATGAATAATAATTGTAAAGCAAATTAAGCTATTTGTCATCGGTCATCTTTTCTAAAAAAAACTCTGATTGTCTAAAAGACTAATATTAATATGGGACAAAGCCCAAATTGAAATAAGCACAAATTAAGTACTTTAAGTTTCCCTACATCATTTCATCAAATTTTTCAAGTTCCTTAATAATTGTCGTATGAGTGCATTAAAAAATAGTAATGTGCATGAAACAACCTTGTACATGCATGAAATATGTTATCTTTGGGACCTGGCCTGTGTCAAAAAAAATTATGAATTTTCATTCTAAATATGACCATCATGTCTCAAGCGGAAATCAGGACTCAAATCTGACCCTAAATTATGACTGGCCCAATACTAATACTCTCATCGTCAAGCGCGTGCATTGCTGTGAAGTCAACAATCTCCGCCCCATCACTTCATAATCCCTGCCGCCCCACCACCTTCTCTATTCATGCCATCAATCCAAATATCTTCGTGGCACAAATCAAATTGTCAAACAATTTGTGTATTAATATAGCCCAAGCTTCATCAATTAATCACTTTTAGTTAATTGTTCCCTACATAAATTAATCCTATTTCTCAAGTTCCTCAAATAATTGCCTTTTACATGCATTAAAAATTAGTCAATGTGCATGAAAAAACCTCCTACGTGCATGAAATACGTAATATTCGAGTCCAAACATGGTCATAGGATGTGCCAAAATTAAAACAAGTTCACATGAATAAGAGGACCATTTTTCAAGTGGACTTTAGTGAGTCCATTCTCAAGTGATTTTTGAAGGCTTCACAAGTCGAAATTCTATAAAATAAAAAAGTTCACAATAAAAGTTCAAATAAAAAGTCCAAATACAAAATTTCAAATAAAAAAGTCCTAAAATGGTTATACATGCTACTGTCAAATTAAAAAAATATTCAAGTATGCTTCTCAAATGATATTCTTCAATTTCTTCAAGTATGCTTCTCGAAAGATATTCTTCAAGTATGGTCCAACAGTGCAAGTCCCCTGCTTAACTGCACAAGTCCAAACATTGTTTCATTAATCAAATTTGCAAAACTCCCAAGCGACATAAGTATAGTTTCAGGAGAGATAAAAAAAAACTGGAGGGAAAACATGTGCTAATAATAGAAAACTTAGGCTAATATAAGAGAAAACTTACTCTACTCATCGTCATCGTCGGTGGTCTTTTTGTCACAATTCCTACTCTCATGGTTCGCCATCTCCCCACAAGCCTTGCTTCTTCTTAGCGGTCTCTTGCTTACTTCCCCAGCCTTTTCTCTTTGCGAGATCAATCGTTTCCCGGATCCTTTGTTTTTGCATTGTCTTGGAGGCAAAACTTTAATTTCACTAGGAAGACTTGTTCCCAAAAGCATTCCAATTTCAGCATTCTTGTCCATTTTCTTTCCAATACCACTATTACCACTATCATCAATGACACTTGTTACCGCAAGTACCCTTTCTTTGAACCCACGTAGCATGCCCAGCAACTCATCACAATAAACAGGACTTTGTTCAACTACTGACACGCAAGTGAACAATTCTGACCACAATTCACTGACTTTGTTTTTCTGTACCTCAACTGATCTACAATCAGTGAGCAACTGCCCATCAGAACTGAATATGGGCTTGCAGGTTGCTAGTTTGCTCCACCTATTAATTAAATATTCACTTGGAACTTTCTTAAACCCTCGTTCTCTAAGGACACACAGAGCATGTCTACAGAGTATTCCATGCCTTTCAAACTTCTTGCAAGTGCACACAATTTTTGATTCATCCGTCTTTAACCCAACCACATACACTTTATCCCTTTCTCGATCTATGATAGAGATGTATTGAATTGCATGTTCGGATCTTTTTGTATATCCTCAACACCACATGAAAAGCATGCTGCTTTTAATTCCTCCTGAAACTCAAAGAAAGTTTTTGGAGTGTAGAATTCTGCTGCATGCTTTTCTATGGCTAGTGGAGTACACAACGAAGGGGACGAGTTCTTTGATTGTGCAATCAATTTCGATTGAGTCCATCTTTGGTAATCCATTGCACTCTCAAATCTCATCCAAAACTCAACAAGGGTCAAATTTGGATTAGTGAAGTTGCTAAAGAAATTATTTTCTGAGTCCGACCTAGAGGTTGTTCTCATCAGACCTCCTAAAAACAAGTCACGAAAATAAGCTGGAACCCACAACTTTCTCATACCATACTTCTCCTTAAGCCACCCATTATCTGACAACCCATGAGATTCCACAATTGTATTCCACCTTTCCTCAAATTCATTCGGCTCCCCATCTTCACCCCAAACACATGAGTTTATCTCTTTCAGAAAGCTAGTTTCTTTACATATTGTATGCCCTACCTTCTCAGGCAACTTCTTCAATAAGTGCCACATGCAATATCTATGTTGCACCTTATCTTTAAAGACTATCTTCATTCCTTCTTCTATCCCCCCGTCTTCATCAGTTATCATACAAACTGGATGACGACCCCCCATAGCTTCTAGGAATTTCGTAAATAACCAACGAAATGACTCCTTCCCCTCATTAATAAGAAGTCCTGCCCCAAAGGTAACGCACCTCTTATGATGATCCACCCCAGTGAAAGGGGCAAAGATCATTCTATAAGTATTTTTCCTAAAGGTAGTGTCAAAGGATGTCATGTCCCCAAATAACAAATAATTTTTTATACTAATAGGGTCAGCCCAAAAAATATGTGACAATCTACCTTTAGAGTCTACCTCAAAATCGAAGTAAAACGACGGACACATGTGTTTTATTTTCATAAAATGCTCAATGAGCATTTGAGCATCACCTTCTGCTAAATACTTCTTTATATCTCTTGAATAATTTTTAAAGTCTTCCAATGACGCACCCACATTCTTATAACCTCTAACGTACTCCTTAAACATCCTAAAGGTCCTAACTGGTCCTTGGTTGACTTTTGCGTTGTCAACTATGAATTTTTTATGAACTATATTCAATTCTCTCGTTTGCGTCAAATGTACCATTGTTAATGGTGTTTGTGGCATATGATTATGACCTTCAACAAAAGCATATATTTGGTATTGACCACTAGGAATTCGCTTAAAGTTAACCCTAGCAGGACACGAAATCCTAGTTCTTTGCCTCCGTTGTTTTGTTCCTTTTGCTTCACATTCTCCAGCCTTATTACACAAACATGCTTTATGCGTGACAACATCCTTAGAAACCTTTTGTGATCCTAATCTAGACACAAAGCCACATTCTTTTGCATATGCTTCATAAAACCCAATACCAAGTTCAAGCTTATCGAATACCTTTATTGTGGATAGGACAATCTTTTTAATTCCTGTTGCTTGAAGAACCTTCTGCCTCCTCTTCATCTACTACTTCCTCTACTACGTTGTCTGCATATGTGATGAAATAAAGTAGAATTAAAAAGATGAGGGATACATAAGAAGATGAATTACAGATATACAACACATGTATAACTCAGTTTTCTTAACACTTGACTTATAGGTGCATGGAAAAACGACACATGTGCATGAAAAAACCCAGTAAATGCATGAAATATGAAAAAAACTAATGAGGTAGAACAAAATTGTACCTTGAATAACATCAGAAGTCACAGGTACAGGAACCTCAACTGCAATTGCAGATATTTCAGATACGGATTGAGATGCATTAGCTTCTACAATCACTACTTGACTTGTAATTACATTTGAAGAAGTATATGATACAATGTCACTCACATTCCTAAAACAAGAAACATCAAAAATTAAATAATGAACGATTTTGATGCATATCAGAAAATTACTACATTGATAAAACCCAGATTCAAACTAAAACAATAATCACGAATTTAGGAAAAAAGAGTTAATAATAAATCAGGGAAAATAAATTAAAATTAAAATTGCTCAGGAATTGGAAGATTAATCTCACAGATTACAAGCAATCTCTGAAGTCTGACATGTGAATATTTCCTCAATTCATCAATGCAAAATTTACTCAACAAAAAAATAGATTTCATCATAGAAAAAAAGACAGGTAAAATTACTACATTGATAAAACCCAGATTTTGATGCACCTAATACAAATTAGATGCACATAATTATCATAATTATCTACAGATTTTTGATAAAACCCAGATTTCAACAAATTTAGGTAATTTATCAAAATCAACAACCATAATTTCTCAATTGACCCAATATAATTCACCAAACCCTAATTTCACAAACATAATAATAATTACCAGTTTAGCCCAATAATAAAGCCATTAGTTCAACTAATTTAATCAAAAAACTAAAAAAATTACAATTAGATAACAATATAAACCCTAATTTCACAAAACTTAATCATCAATTTCGAATGTTTACCTCGAATTAACAGTATCCATGGATGGAGAAGCTTTTAACAGTTTAATCGTTGAAGTGCTTGATCGTCGAAGTGTTTGATCATCCTTTATGTGACGATCGAACGGGAGAGAGAAAGGTTTGGGGGTTAGATGAACTGATGTCGAAGAGAGAGAAAGAATTATGAGTGAGAAATTTTTTTTTGGAAAATGAATGAGATTGAAAGGTTTGGGGGTGCACGTTAGATTGAAAGTATAGTTACTTAATCTCAGCAGTCTAATAGATCTAAGGGCTGTGAGTGGTTCTCACAGTTCTCATTATACTAGTAGTTCTCACCGATTTGAAAGATTTTATATTACATACACGTCGCCTTTAAGTCTCGATCAAAAGGTTAACAACACTGAACTAATAGATTAAAATTGCATCTCCCATTTTTTCTTTCTTTACCGGACTGTGGGCCGTAATATAAACTTATATAAGATAAGAAGAGATTGAATTGTAAAAGTTTGTATTTGTATGTTATTTGTATTTGTATGTTATTGTTATATTTTTGTAAAATATTTTTCCGACTCGATTTTTTTATATTTAAATTTAAATATCATATTATATAATCTCGATTATCATAAATATCATGTTATTTGTATTTGGATGTTATTGTTTTATTTTTGTAGAATATTTATTCGACTCAATTTTTTTATATTTAAATATCATATTATATAATCTCGATTATCATAAATATCATGTATTATATCCTTTGTCATTTCAAATGTTTCAAATTAAAGGAGTGGGCATGAGAGAGAATAATTAAAAGTGGAGGGGAAGAGAGAGGTAAATTAATTGGAGTATTGTTCGGTGGATCCTACCCACCAGGAAAAGAGGGGAAAAAGTTGAGTTTTTTCCAGCCAATAGGATGGCTGGAAAAAACTCAGCTTTTATATATAGAGGAGATTACATTTCCCTTGATCGCTCCATTATGACTCTCATCACTCCATCCCGACCTCTGACCCGATCCCTCACAACCAAGCCCCCAACCTCCATTCACTTCTCCTCTATACAGCAGCCCAACATCATCTCAAATTCAAACCAGCCCCTCCGTCAAATGCGCTTGAACCTAACCCATTTCCACTCCCACATCCACCAGAATGAGGTCCACCTAGTTACCCTCCTGCTCCTCCTTGAGCAGTAACCCGACAACACCATAGCAGCCATCAACAACAAGCAGCAACACGGAGCTCACCAATTCGAACACCATCACCTCAATTCAATGACGAGTAGCAGCCCCAACAACGCTGTCGTCGCTCGCCGGCTCCGTTGCACACCATGACAGCACCTGCCTCTTCGTCTGCTCCGCGCCATCGACCCACGTTCCTCTGTCTTCGACGAGCAACAACAACAAACAACAATCAAGCCCAGACCTCCATTACTCCAATCGCACCACCATTAACAACCACCAGCAGCTTGGAGTCAAAACCCAACATCGATTCCGAACAACCGTTGCCCCAATCTGTAAAGTTATATGTATAATAGGATGAAGATTGCATTGATTACTGATGCTAAAATATACAAGGATACAAGAGTTTATATAGGTGAAGCTAGTCCTAGGATTAGACCTAGAATATATACACAATATATGTAAAAGCAGAAGGAATAAAGCTAATTGATATGTACAATCAATTTATGCGTAAATAGTATCAATTAGGAATAATAGTAGTTAGACTTTCCTTGGTGGTAGGAGATTATGTTTTTGGTCAATAATATCTTTTGAGTCCTTAACATTCCCCCGCAAGACGGACTGTCCATCGACAAGGCCGATCTTGGATATGAGAGCTTGGAACCGGGGACGTGGCAGAGGTTTGGTCAGTGCATCCGCTAATTGGTCATCACCACTGATATGAGCAACTCGGAGAGAGCCTGCTTGAACCTGTTCACGCACAAAGTGAAAAGCGAGAGCTACATGTTTCATGCGGGAATGGAAAACGGGGTTGGCGGAATAGTGAGTAGCACTTACGTTGTCACAGTAAATTGCTGGCGGAGAAGTAAAGTGGAGACCGAGTTCAAACATGAGAGACTTGACCCATAGGACTTCAGATGTGGTGTCAGCGACTGCTCGGAATTCGGCTTCTGTGGAGGAGCGAGCGATAGTCTTTTGCTTTTTCGAGGACCAAGCAATGGGGTTTTTGCCAAGGTAGACTAGGTAGCCGGAGGTGGAGAGGTAATTGTCTTTGTCTCCGGCCCAGTCTGCGTCACTAAAAGCATGGAGTTGAAGAGGGTTGTTATGATGTAATTGAAGACCAATGTGCATTGTTCCATGGAGATACCGTAGTAGCCTACGTAGAGCAATCCAGTGAGCAGGTTGCGGGTGTTGCATGAATTGAGCCAATTTGTTGATGGCAAAGGATAAGTCCGGGCGGGTGAGTGAAAGATATTGTAGGCTGCCAACGGTGGAACGGTAGGTTGTGATATCGCAGGACGAAGTATCATTAGCAAGTGTGAGGGGTGGGTAAGGCAGCATAGGAGTGGTTGATGATTTACAGTCGAGCATGTTATGTTTTTGTAGGATATCGTGGACGTATTTGGTTTGTGAGAGTAAAATGCCTTTGCTATTGGGAGTGACTTCTACCCCTAGGAAGTAGGAGAGGGAGCCTAAATCTTTGAGCGAGAAGCGGGAGGCAAATTTGGATATGAAGGCGGTGAGAAAAGTGTTGGAAGGGCCGGTGACGATAATATCGTCGACGTAGACAAGGACATAAAGGTGAGTGTTGCCGTGTTTGTAAATGAAAAGTGATGGGTCAGCAAGAGAGGCACAAAAACCAGATTGTAGGAGGTAACTTTTGAGTTCATTATACCATGCCCGAGGCGCTTGTTTAAGGCCATAAATGGCCTTTTTAAGCCGACAAACATGGGTGGTGGTATCGGCATTAATGAAACCAGGCGGTTGTGTCATATAGACAGTTTCGTGGAGCGTACCTTGAAGAAATGCATTGTTGATGTCGAGTTTTTGAAGGGACCAACCTTGACTGGGAGCAATGGAAAGGAGTAGGCGAATAGTGACGGGTTTGACAACCGGCTGAAGGTATCCGTGTAGTTGATGCCATGTTGTTGATGAAAACCCTTTACAACTAAACGAGCTTTGTATTTTTGAATTGAGTTATCGGGATTATATTTGACACGAAATACCCATTTACAACCAACAACATCATGAGCTTCATTGGCTGGAACAAGTGACCATGTATTGTTTCGAATTAACGCATCGTATTCCTCGATCATAGCGGCACGCCAATGTGGTGAGGCTAGGGCTTGTTTGGTGGTTGTTGGGAGCGAGTGTGGGGAGGTACTGATGGCTAACTTGGCGTATTTGGGATTGGGTACTCGAATATTGTTCGATAAACGAGTGACAGCACGTGGTGGTGGAGGTGGCGGTGTAGGAACAGCAGGAGGAGTAGGGGAGGTGTTACGGGGAGGTGGAGAGGAAGGAGTGAGTTCACTAGGTGAAGGGGAGGCAGGAGAGAGAGGTTGTGTTGGAGCAGTGGGTTGTACGGGTACGAGTTCAGTGATGACAGGAGGTGGGGCAGAGGGTGAGGGAGTGGGGCGTGTGGTTTGGGGCAGAAACATAATGGGTGGTTCACACCAGTCATTTATGGAGGAGATGGGGACAGTTTTAGATGACGAGGAAAGACGCTCGTAGGGAAAATCTGTATCAACAAAGGTGACGTGATGGGAAGTGTATGTTCGATTAGTGATAGTGTCGAGACAATAATACGCACTTTGAGTGACAGAGTAGCCTTGAAAAACGCAAGCAATTGATTTGGGATCAAGTTTGTTAGAGGAATAGGGGCGGAGCCATGGATAACAAAGACATCCAAAGGCACGTAATTTGTTGTAATTAGGTGATTTATTGAAGAGTCGGTGGTAAGGATAGTCATTCTGGAGGGTGGAGGTTGGGAGACGGTTTATGAGGTAAACGGCAGTGGCCAAAGCTTGAGGCCAGAATGTTGTAGGAATGTGAGCATGAGTAAGAAGGGAAAGACCCGTTTCCACGATGTGACGGTGTCGTCTTTCGGCATACCCATTGTGCTCGGGGGTGTGAGGTGGGGATGTGAGATGAGATATTCCATGTTGGAGTAGAGTCGGAGTAATTTTAATATATTCGCTTCCGTTATCCGAGAACATTTGAATGATGGGGCGATTGAAGTATTTCTCGACAAGTGATTTAAATTGGTTAAAAATTGTTAAAGTATCAGACTTTCGTTTTAAGGGATATATCCAGGAGTATTTGGTGAAATGATCAACAAATAAGACATAATATTTAAAACCTTCATGAGAATGTATCGGAGAGGACAAAACATCAGAAAAGATTAACTCTAGGGGAGCATTGGATGTAAGAGTAGAGTCGGAAAACGGTAATTTGTGGCATTTATTAATTTTGCACGCATGACAGTAATCAAAACTAGAGTCTGCAACTGGTAAGTTAAAGTTGCTTTTAATAAAGGAAAGAATACGAGAGGCTGGATGCCCAAGTCGGTGATGCCATAACACCGTAGATGAGGATGATGAAGCTAAGAGGGCTTGAGGAGGAGACGGATGCCAGGAGTAGAGGCCACGATCAAGCGTACCGTGGAGCAGGATACGACCCGTTGAGACATCCTTAAATGAGAAAGAAGAGGGTGAAAATTCTATTATAGCATTATTATCTAGGCAGAATTGGGAGACAGACAATATGTTGCACGAAATAGAAGGAACATGAAGGATATTACGAAAATGAAGAGAGGAGGAGGGAGTAGAGATATTGAATGAACCTATGTTGGATATTGGCAGCGATGACCCGTCACCAATGACTACATCGTCTGGTCCTTCATAGGGAGCATGGAGGGAGAGATTGGACAGATCATTGGTGATGTGGTGCGTAGCACCACTGTCAACGAGCCATGCGTTTGGTGCGGAAGTAGAGGCAGTAGCGGTATGAGCTTGAGGTCGACTGTTGAATGGACGAGTAGGACGAGAGTAGGGTGTAATGGATAAAGTAGGATGAGTTTTCTTGAAGTTACGGCAGGTAAGGAAAGTATGGCCTTTGTAGCCACAATATTGACAGATAGAGGCATCCTTGGTGGGCATAGCAGGGTCATTGGGCAGAGGAGAGGACGAAGGATTGCGAGTTTGATTGCGAAACTGATTGGGTCGAAACTGAGCAGCAAAGGTAGTGGTGGGGAGCGGAGATGTGGTTGTGACTTCTAGGTTTTGGAGTTCATAATTAATGAGCTTCTCATGTAGGGCATCAAATGAGATTGAGGTGTCACGTGCTTCGATGGTTTCTTTGATGGCACGATAGCGAGTTGAGTCAAGACCACGAAGTACCTTAGCAATGATATCTTCGGGGTCCATAGGCTTGCCAAGATTGGCTAGTTCGAGTGTACAGGTTTTAATCTTGTGCATATAGTCAGTGATAGATTGATCGGCAGTTTTGGTGATGGATTCGAGACGGGTTTTGATTTGTAGGATGTGTCCCCGAGAGGGATTGGCAAAGGTGGAGGAGAGGGTAGTCCAGGCTGCGTGAGCTGATGTGGTTTGGGTGACGAGAGGGGCTATGGTGCCGTCAAGAGTGCCGACAAGGGAGGCTAGGAGTAGACGATCCTGCCTTGTCCAAGTCGAATATGCAGGGTTCGGGACGGATTGGTTGTTGACAACAGAAGTTTTGGCTGGACAGGGATGTGTGCCATCGAGAAAGTGAAAGAGTTCTAAGCCTTCAAGGAAGGATTGAATTTGGAATGACCATTGAGCATAGTTTGTGGTGGTGAGTGTTTTGCATTGAGAGAGGTTGATAAAGATAATTGGAGCAGCGGGTTCAGCGATGTTGGGTAAGATGAGGGCGTGGTTGGCCATGATCGAGTAATGCTTAGCGTCGGATCGAAGGTGTTGATACCATGTAAAGTTATATGTATAATAGGATGAAGATTGTATTGATTATTGATGCTAAAATATACAGGGATACAAGAGTTTATATAGGTGAAGCTAGTTCTAGGATTAGACCTAGAATATATACACAATATATGTAAAAGCAGAAGGAATAAAGCTAATTGATATGTACAATCAATTTATGCGTAAATAGTATCAATTAGGAATAATTGTAGTTAGACTTTCCTTGGTGGTAGGAGATTATGTTTTTGGTCAATAATATCTTTTGAGTCCTTAACACAATCAAACCCAACTCAGCCTTCTACTCCGTCACCAGAATTCATCATAAGCAGTACCAACGCTACTCTATGCTCCCTCATCGCCATCCATCGTGAAAAACCACATCTGCTTCACCTCAACATCACAAGAAAACCACCGTGTCAATAAACACGCACGAGCACGAGCATCACTCGCCCAATTCGAGTATCATTGTCTCCGAAATCGACACACAAACAGCAGCACAATCGAGCCATCCATGCTCGACGGACCTCCATCACCCACAAATTTGAACAAGAATCAAAGTAATTATATTGGCCAGCGCAACCACCAGGCAAAAATTCGATCCGCCGGGTGAAATAATACCCGGCCGGACAAAGTTGATGCGGCCGTCGGGTGATCTTTCACCCGTTTGGGCTAAAGTCCAATGGATTTTTTTGTGTAGGTTGACTCTAAGTTGACGGTTTTTAGATTATTACGAGTTATTATTCAATGGGTTTTGGGTTGATTTGTGGGGGCCTTTTTAGTGGATCTGTTAATTTTGTGTGGTGGGTGGGATTTGAGTAAGGTTTTCTCCATTTTATTAGGAAATATAAATAGAAGACTCACCCTTATTTTGTGAGGGGGTTCCCACTTTAGCTTAGTTTGGGGTAGAAAAAAAATTAAGAAATTATGTGGATTCCTCTTTCGTATTTTCTGTCCTTTAGATTAATTTAGTTAATTAATTGGGTCCAAACTTGAATCTTTATGTAAGCAATTTCTAGATCTACTCTTGTTTGGTATGAATTTCTCTTTTCTCATCTTTATTTATATTATTTATTATCAAGTTTTCATCTTTTATTAGTTTAATGGTTAATTAGTTCAAGTTTTGATATTTCTTACTTTAATCAAGTTTATTATTACATTGTTATTAGTGGGTAATTTATTTAGTTTAGTTTTCATAATCATTAGTGAGTAGTCTTTTGTTAGGGTGAAGGGGATTAGCATTCTTGAGTCAGTTCCACTCTTGGACGATTATGCTTTCACTTTCACCATTTTAGAGACTTGAATTAATCTTCCAACGGTTCGGTGAAATATTCGGTTTGGCTGACAATTCGACCCGGGTAATTATAAATTTGACCGAGTAAGAAATTTTGAGGTCAACACCTTTCTTTAGAGGACCTTCTTGACTTAGGAAACTAGGCCAATGGTTGGTTGGGTTACCTCGAGTCGATAGACCATCTCGCTCTCTTTCTCGTTACCTTTATGAATTTGTTAGCTTTTGTCGTCCTAGGAGCTAGCGATTGATTCCGACTCCCTTACTCCCCTTAACCCTCTTAGTTAGTCGTCTTATCTTTATTCTTTTTTTTTTGGTAAAAGGTAAGTTATATTAATGCAAACGAAGGACTAGGCCATTACATGACATAGTTATCCATATGATGCGTGCCTAATTTATACATTTATTTCACCTTTTTGCACGCATTTCTATGCCATTTTGAGTAGCGAAAGCTACTATTCTACTTTGTTTCGGATGCTTTGGGTATTTCTTTGTTTCGTACAGGTTGTTGACCCATAAGGAGCGGAAACGAGTCGAATCTCGTCTTTGTGTTGCATTCCGGATACGAATGGAGTCTCGCTCGGGAACTGTCACCTTAGGATGCTCGGGAATGAGAGAAGATGCATTGAAATAGAATGAAGATTGGCGTGCTGTTTTGGAGTTTAGCCGATCGACTACCTACACCAGTCGATCGACATGTTTTGGAAATCAGTCGATCGACTAATTTGTTTTTGGTAATGACAAATTTCTTCACTTTAGTCGATCGACCAGTGCAGATAGTCGATCGACTGCTTTTAGCTTAGCCGAAAATTAGATTAGCTGATTCGGCCCATTGGTTTGAATAATTTCAGAGTTTAGTATTTAAACTTTGTAAAACAGAATATTTAGTTTATCTCTTTTACACTGTACAACATTCTACGTTTTCTTTTAGCAACTTTAGATCTGATACTTGGAATCAATCTTTCTTCCTCCTTTTGGGTATTGAATATTTCTCCTTTAGTTTGAATTTCTTCTTCTTAATTTCTCTTTTCTTGATTCTTTGTCTTTATTATTTAATTTATTAGATTGTTAATTGTTCTTCCATCTTATTTCATCATGTTTAATTCAATTCTTATTGTTGTAGTTAATTTCATTAGATCCAACATGAGTAGCTAATTCTTCTATGCTAGGATTTAGGGAAACTGCGGTTATGCGATGATATATTGTTAGATTATTAGTTAAATCATAATTATTGGTTTGTTTGTTAATCGTTGCATTAATTGTTAGTAAATTGGTTAAATGCATGTGACTGATTTACTAGTTTGTTAAACCTTGACCTAGATCGTAAGATATGGAAAAGGTAGAGACTTGCAGCGAACAATAGAATTCTCTAATTAGAGCGAAAGCTAAATTAGTAATTCTAGGGTGAATAGTAGACCGAAAGGAACTATTCCTTACCTTTCAGACCATGTTTATGTTATTCTTTTAATTCTATCATTGACCATTGTTGATCGTGGTAACCCGATATCCTAGCTATTTCTCTTATTATATTTTTAATCCACTTTCTTCCTTTATTTCTCTTTCCTTCACTACTTTTAGTTTAGAAAACAAACAATCAAAACCCCCATTGGTTACTTAGACAAACTATTAATTAGCGAATATAATTTATTTAGTCTCCATGTGGATACGATCCCGACTTACTTTACTGCATTAGTTTAGACCTGCTGCTTATCTTTGATTAGGTGTGCGATTTAGCCTGTCACCATACATCCATTTTGCTAAGGTTTTGCTCATAGCTAGAGAGCATCCCTTAGAACACTACCCTCAAACCTTTAAATACAATTTGGAATCATTTAAAGTGACCCGAATATTATGCTCATGTCGTCTAACACTGTGATCAAGTGCACCACCAAATATGATACATGAGAGCAGTAAGGAGAGCAGCAATACCCTTATTTTCCTCCATAGTATGAAATTTGTGAGATTCCCACCAAGCAAAAGTCATATGGCAAGGAATATGTATCCCAATACTTGCTGATAGAAGTTGCAGACACTTACTACTGAATTGTAACTTAAAGAACAGATGGTCATGATCCTCAACTCCATTTTCACAGACTTCACACAGAATGTCAATGATTGCGCCAATTCTCACAAGTCTGTCCTTCGTTAATAGTCTCTTTTGCATAATTAATCAGGCTATAAATCTATGCTTAGGGAGAGCACTAGAATTCCAAACATAGCTATGCCAAGGAACATCATCTTCACTAGTTTGCAACCAGGTGTAACCTCTTCTTACTGTGTAAGCAGTATCCTCCTCATTGCATCAGGTACCAACATACCCAGGTGCTAACTCATCTCTAAACTTGCACATCCTTCTCCAAGACCAAGGTCCAGATTGTTTAGGCTGATAATCAAACCAAGGTGTGTTTTTTTTATATAGACACAGTGTACCCATTTTACCCATAAGTGATCTTTCTTAAGAGTAATCCACCAGATATACTTACTTATTGCAACCTTATTCCATAGTGCAATATCAGAAAAACCAAGCCCCCCTTGTTTCTTATTATGGCAGATTTTGTTCCAAGCAACTAATGCAGGATTATGTGCATGCTCCTGTCCAGACCATAAGAAACTCCTGCAAATCTTCTCAATATTATGCATAACACTCCGAGGCAAAATAAAGATCCTAGCCCAATAAGAGTGAAGTTGACTGAGCAATGTTTTCACCAACATCATTCTGCCAACATAAGAGAGTTTCCTGCTACCCAAAGCTCTAGTTCTTTGCACAAGTTTCTCAGTCGGACTACCACATTCCATGACAGAAATATTTCTGGAGCCAATAGGAACTCCAAGATATTTAAAAGGAAGCTTACCTGCCTGGATGCCAGACACACGAAGGATATCCTGGAGACTATTAATGTCAACTCCATTATAGTAAAGGTTAGACTTGCTTTTATTCATACATAGTCCAGACACTCATGAAAAGGTTTCAAAAGCCCTAAGTATAATAATAACAGAATCTCTATTTCCTTTTAAAACAAGAAGCAAGCCATCAGCAAATGCTAAATGAGTAAGACACATAGGTTTGCAAAGAGTGTGATATCTGAAGCCTGGAAGATCCTGGGCAACTCCAATGATTCTAGAAAAATACTCCAAGAAAATTGTAAAGAGGAGAGGGGATAGAGGGTCCCCTAGTCTCAAGCCTGTTTTTATTGAAAAAACCCAATTTTAGGAATAATGATAGTAGGTAAAACCTCCCTTGAATGAAGGCACTCTGAATAGGACTAATGATAGTAGGTAAAACCTCTCCCAATCTAGTGCACATGACTTTAGCTATGTACTTGTATATTGTGTTACAGCAGGCGATAAGCCGAAATTGAGTGACTGATTGAAACATCTCAATTTTAGGAATTAAACTAATGATAGTATGATTCACCTGCCTCAGTAAGCTACCATGGCTGAAAATTTTTTGAATAGCATCAACAATACTATCACCAAAAATGTTCTGTGCATCTTTATAAAATTTTTTCCCATATCGATCAGGGCTAGGGGCCTTAGAGTTTGGAATATCAAACATAGCCTTCTTAACCTCCTCAGCAGAACATGTTTCATCAAAAGTTGTGGCAAGTCATGATTCAGGTCTTTCCCTTTCCTCACAGTGTTAATATGCACACGGCTAGTCACCTTGTTACTACCCAACAGATCAATGTAATAATCTTCAAAAGCTTTTTGAATTTGCTGTGGTTCAGTACAAAGCTCCTTCTTAACATCCTTAATCTGCATCACCTTATTACTAGCTCTTCTACTCTTAAGATGAGAATGGAAATAGCTAGTATTGTCATCTCCATAGTGTAGCCAGTCTAACTTTGTTTTCTGGACAAAGAATTCATGTTTAGCTTTTTGGAGCATGGCTACATCCTTAAGCAGTTATCTCTCTCGGGCATTTAGATCAGGATCTAAAGAATTAGCTCTTAGGTCCTCTTGCAAATTCTGTAAAGCCAGAAGAGAAACTTGTGCAGTATTTTCAATATAAGAGAAACACCCTTTGTTCAGGACCTTCAACTCTTTTTTCAAACTTTTCAGCGTACTCATTATCTTGAACAAAAGAGTACCAAAAACTTCACACTCCAATCCCCATTTAACAATATTATGAAATGCAGGAGCCATATACCACATATTAAAGTATTTAAAAGATGGAGTTCTCTTTTGCTTATAATCATCAAAGTGGACCGACCATACAAGGGCAATGGTCATAAAGACCTTCAGGCATAAAATGTGCATAGGATTCAGGGAAGTCATGTAACCAATCATATTAATTAAACACCTATCAAGCCTGCTAAAGATTCTAGATGCTACCTCATGTTTATTGTTCCAAGTGAAGAAAGAGCCTTGAGCCTTGATGTCCTGTAAGCCACAAAGACTCACACAGTTGAGGAAAGGGGATGTTTATGCTAAAGTGATGTCAGCCCCACCAATTCGTTCATCCAAATAGATAACATTTTTGAACTCCCCTCCAACAACGTAACCCAAGGTCCATTATTGTTATCATCATACTCCTGTAAGATATGCCACAAAGGTATCCTCTCTGCAGGTTTGCTTGTTATAACTATAAACAAGAGTAAAAATGAAGATTTTATTCCTGGCCTTATCACACACCTTAGTATGAATAGTTTGTGAAGTCACATGAATAATGTCTACCTGGTACTCTGACGGTTCCCAAATTAACCAAATTCTTCCTCCCTTGAAAATGGAATTATTGGTGCAAATGGCTCAGTCTTTGCAAATATTATTTCTGACTTTATTCCAATTACTACTTTTAACCATAGTTTATAACAAGCCAAACAACCCTACACCATTATTATGCAAAAGCCACTTAATATCTTTTTGTTTATTCTGGTCGTTCAGCCCTCTGATATTCCAAAAACAAAAATTACCCATGGTCAACTATCACAGTTGATCCACTTCCAACTTTCTGTTTTGGGACACTGCCTCCCCCTTCCTTCACTTGTTTTGTCTATTGCAGAGCATGGTTAAGAGCCTCCATAAACGTAGTACTCCCAGGAACATATCTAGAGGACTGACCCCTGTCTTGCCTAGTAAGTTTAGTCACTACTCCTGCAAGAGTGTTAGTCACAGCAATTGACACAGTGGGTGTAGCAGGGACCACAACAGGAGACACAACATAGATAACATGACTGACATTAGGTCGAGCAACTGTAGGATTGGCCTTCTCCATACATTGAGTTGTAACACCCGCAAATGTACCCTATTTTTATAGTAAAAATATTATACGGATACTTTTCAGCGAATTTTAGTTCTAGTCTAGAAATTTAATTTCCAGTGTCTAATTTAGAATTTCCGAGTTCGTATTTGGAGTTTACGCGAGAATTCGAGTAAGTTACGTCTTAAGACGTTATGGACTTTTCCATGACTTTTTCCACTTACTCCTTCATATACTCCCTCATAACCTAACTCACCCTCATTCAGTCTTCTTCTTCCTCACCAAGTAAACCCCAAAACCTAGCCTCCATATTTGATCCAACTCTAAATCATCGCTACTCTTTCATTTCTCGCTCAAATTCACCTAAGTTCGTCTTATTCTTTCCCTCTCATCGTCCTCTATCAGTATTGGTAATAAAATTACCGTCTTTTTCGCTTTTCAATTTATCCGTCTTTCTCAAAGGTGAATTATATTAATCTTTTATTATCTAATTGTAGGTGGTGACCTCCAAGACCCCGACAAAGACTACTTCTTTATAGAAGAGGACATCGACGCGGAGTGAAGACGCGAAAAGGTAACGGTGAAGGGTTACTCGATATCATTTACATGTTTTATGTGTTTTCTAGGTTAGTAATCGTATTTTAGAATAGGATTAGTAACCATAGGAATTGTGTTGTTGATGATGGTTGTTGTTAATTGTTAATTGAAATGAGAATTAATGGTTTGTAATGATAAAGGATGATTTTTGTATGTTGATAACAAGTTGGAGTTTGATCGCGTGCCTAAGTCCACCGAAGGACGCTGGCAGCGTCCATGGACGCTGGCGGCGTTTCTCGCTGCCAGTTTTTCCAAAGTCGACTGCAGTTTTCCTGCACTGACCCCTTTTTGTAAAATGATCATATCTCCTTCGTTACTTGCTTGTTTTAGGCTTGAGACCCACCGTTGGAACCGTAAGAGGATAAGCTATCACCTCCATTTGGAATTTCTGCATTTGGATGCCTAGAACCCTAGTTATGACCGTTTGAAGTGGACCCTTGTTTTAGTTGGTTTCCAAACACGTTGTTTTGGAGAGGGGATCTATGTTTCTTATTCACTATACTTCCTAAACTTGTTCTAATGCTTATGTATCATGTATTGATTCATTTTTATCATAGTTAAATTTATATAATTCCCTATTCTCATGTTTTGTGACGGTTTTTGATGTGCCCCCCCTTTGAGTCGGTTTTACCTTATGTATTTGATGTGAGCACTAATTGTTCAGTGCTTTGAACTCTCATTCCCCGGTCATACTTTATACCCGTTAGACTTAAATGTCGGAGCAGTGAAGTGTAACCGTGATGCCGTTGTGCATTTGTTTAGTGGGGATATGACGACGTTGTTAGGAGGCGAACGCAATGCGTTGATCGACCCGACCGTCAAATGTTGTATTCTTGCGAGGTGGTGTCATTGCATGTAGCGTACTAGCTTGACTTTTGACTATGGATCTCTTTCCGTCTCTTCCGTGTGGTTTAGCCGAATTTGGGGTACTCGACGTCTTTGTATGATCGAGTCTTGGATGTGGAACGTCTTACCACATGTCGAATCGGAAAATGTCTTATCCCGAGAGTCTGGCCAGGTTTAGACTATGACCGTATTATTATCGTCATCCTACCGAGAGGATTAGAGTCTTGTGTGTACGAAACGTCTTATCGTACATGATTCCGGGGAAACGTCTTATCCCGTGAACTTGTTTGTCTAGGTCATGAGTATACGAAACGTCTTATCGTATACGGTTCAGGGAAACGTCTTATCCCGTGGACTTCCATTGACTTGTCTTGCTATTGTACACGATGCTAGTGCGTGCCATTAACCGTGAGAGATTGTGTTGTCATATTCGTATGATTTGATGGATGTTTGTAAGTTGAATTATACGTGAACATTGAGTTGGACTCTTGCATGAATTAGATGATTGACGTGGTTTATATGTCGAGTCTCTATCTTATCAAGTATATGCCGCTAACGGTGAGATGTAAGCCCTAGTGAGTATAAAGTTGCCTAAGGGTGTCTTCCCCAAGTCTTTCAATAATATGATGGTTACGGCTTTGTACTTCATGTATCGATATCCATATATATTGAATTGCCTATTTATCCTTCTCGTACTTCATATGTATATTTATGTATGCATGCTTCTACTGTAACACCCGCAAATGTACCCTATTTTTATAGTAAAAATATTTTACGGATACTTTTCAGCGAAATTTAGTTTTAGTTTAGAATTAAATTTCCCATGTCGAATTTAGAATTTCCGAATTCGTATTTGGATTTTACGCGAGATTTCAAGTGAATCACGTCTTAAGACGTCATTGACTTTTCCTTGACTTTTTCCACTTACTCCCTCATATACTCACCCTTAACCCTAAATCTCCTTCATTCAACATCTCCTTCTTCTTCACCAAGTAAACCCAAAACCTAGCCTCCATATTTCTTTCAAGCTTATAATCATTGCTACTCCTTCGTTACTCGCTTAAATTCGCTCAAGTTCGTCTTATTCTTTCCCTCCCATCGTCCTCTATCCGTATTGGTAATAAAATTACCGTCTTTCTCGCTTTTCAATTTATCCGTCTTTCTCAAAGGTAAATTATATTCATCTTTTGTCGTCTTTGTTTAGGTGGAGACTTTCTAGACCTCGACAAAGATTACTATCTAGTGGAGGAAGGCTTAGAAATCCTTTAAAGACGCATAAAGGTAACGGTGAAGGGTTACTCGATATCATTTACGTGTTTTAATGTGTTTTCTATATTAGTAATCGTATTTGGAATAGGATTAGTATTCATAGAACTTGTGTTGTTGATGATAGTTGTTGTTAGTTGATAATTGATAATGAGAATTGATGATGGATGATGATAATTGAAGTTGGTTAATATTCATAAGTGTTGAAGTGATGATTTCGTGCATATGTTGTTGGTTTCAATCACTCGTTGTTGTTAAACTTGTGTGTGGATCTATTTTGGGGAAGCCATGGATGAGTTTAGAACAAAATGGAGATGTCTTGACCCAAGTCACGGTCGTGAAACTCATGTCACGAGCGTATTTCACGACCGTGAAATGAGAGGCTGTAACAACCCGAAAAGTACCCAATTTTTTTAGTAAAAATATTTACTAACACTTTTCAGCAGACTTAAGTTTTTAAAATAGAATTTATTGTTTCGAGTCGTATTTTGAAATTCCGAGTTCGTATTTGGAATTTCTGAGAGATTTCATGAAAATCCCGTTTTTAGTCATCTTTGACTTTTCTTGACTTTTAAGTAGTCTTTGACTTTTTCTTGACTTTTTAAAGTCGTCATTGACTTTTCTTGACTTTTAAGTCGTCATAAACTTTTCTTGACTTTTAAGTCATCTTTGACTTTTCTTGACTTTTAAGTCGACTTTGACTTTCGTTGACTTTTTCCCGACTCGCCTTATAAGTTTGAAGACCGAAATTTTATTTAAAAAAATAATATTTTTGATTTATTTTTATTTAGATTTATTAGAATTTATGATAATTTAATAAAATTATTTTGAATTTATTCGGAATTTATAATAAGGTTTTACGGTTTAAACCCGGGAATCATTTAACTATTCCCGACTCATAGTAAATCCCGAAACAAACCCGAAACTCGACTTTGGCATGAGTCACACGCCCATGTCATCGTTTTCCACTCACTTGAGATATTTTAATTGTTTCGATTAAACTAATACAAATATCTTAGATATTTGTTACTTGATCGATCCGTCAACGGAAAAATTCCGCATCGTTTACAAAACTGACCCGACAATCACAAAACCACACGGCACTCTCACCCTCTCTTAAGCCTTGATATTTTCATTTATTTTGATTAATATAACATAATATCTTGATATTTAATTTAATTAACTTAATATCTAATTAATTACCGTAATATAATTATTAAACCCGAGTTAATTCCGTAACAACAATTTCAAAACCCGACTCATTAATCCTTCTATATGTACCGGCCCAACCACCCATCATTACTCACCAAAAACCTTTTCATTTTACAACAAATCAAATTAAGATCAAATTAATCGTTCTTCAACGTTCTTCATTCGTTCTTGAGCGTTCTTCATCCGTTCTTCGTCGTTCTTGAGCAAAATCATCATAAAACCTTCATTTCTTAATTAAATCCGTCCTAACTTATATTTCTAGAATCTCCTTTTCGCTCTCCATCTTCAAGTACGGTTTAATTTCAAATCCGACAAAATCGTTTTCAACATTTAATTATGGAAAATCAAGTTTAAATTCTAATAATGTTTTTCTTGTCATTTCTTATAGGGGAAGATTTTGAAGACGAGTTTGGAGACTCGTCTATTTTGGGTGAAGATTAGTAGACGGGTTTCTTATTTTATACTTCTTATTTTGGTGCTAATTGATCTTGCTAGCTAAGGTAACGATTCCGAGTTACTCGACGAATTAATGTTACATAGCTTTTGTTTCTTTGGTTTTTGGTTCATCTTTTGTTTTTGTTCATGTTATTATGATTTATGGATTTTTAGTTAGTAACATGCTAAGTAGTGGTTATTATTATGTTTATGAATT
>JAIUZE010074443.1:0-23814 GCA_022085475.1 Heliosperma pusillum | reverse complement strand
TCGGGTCTGATTTTTCTCGATTTGCGTAATCTCCGTTGACGGATCGATAAAGTAACAAATATCTAAGATATTTGTATTAGTTTAATCGAAAGAATTAAAATATCTCAAGTGAGTGGAAAACGATGACATGGGCGCTTGACTCATGCCAAAGTCGAGTTTCGAGTTTGTTACGGGATTTACGATGAGTCGGGAATAGTTAAATGACGTTCGGTTTAAAACCGTAAAAGTTATTCTTTAAATTCCGAATAAATTCAAAATAATTATATTAAATTATGATAAATCTTAATAAATCTAAATAAAAAAAAATCAAAAATATTATTTTTTTAAATAAAATTTCGGTCTTCATACTTATGAGACGAGTCGGGAAAAGTCAACGGAAGTCAAAGTTGACTGAAAATTCGAGAAAAGTCGAAGATGACTTAAAAGTCAAGAAAAGTTTAGGACGACTTAAAAGTCAAGAAAAAGTCAATGACGACTTTTAAAAAGTCAAGGAAAGTCAAAGACGACTTAAAAAGTCAAGAAAAGTCAAATATGACTAAAAACGGTCTTTTCATGAAATCTCTCAGAAACTCCAAATACGAACGCGGAATTTCAAAATAAGACTCGGAACAAAAATTCCTATTTTAAAAACTTAAGTTCTACTGAAAAATGTTAGTAAATATTTTTACTAGAAAAATCGGGTACTTTTCGGGTTGTTACAGAGATGGTGTTTCCTATGGATTGTGAATCGTCTCAGAATTGAGTTTTATCTAATGATTTTCTGGGTTTTGGATTTTGTGATGTCTAAACTAATAAAGAACATAAATAAAAACAAAACAAACTGAAATGGAAACGATAAAGCAGTTAATAAATTAACAATAATGAGAATCATCTAGGGAAGTAGGTTCACACATGTAGATTGATATATTGATGAAATTGGATTTAGGATATGCAACTAATTCATTGAGCGTTCGTAAGAATGGTGTGTTCATTACAATCATAGATCAGATGGTCTAGCAGGATTTTAGTGCGATTTACTAGGTCTTAATCCACCATGTCACGCTTTGTCTATTCAATTCATGTATATCTACCTTGGAAAAGAATTCCATACTAGTCAATGATTGTGATCAAGAATCGTCAACTATCGTTAAAGTCCAAACATGCATAGACACAATGTTTTAAAAGCACAATTTTCTAGCAGGCAAGTAATTCATTGTGAGTTCGTAAGAATGATGTGTTCATTACAATCATAGATCATATGGTCTAGCAGGCTTTTGGGCGATTTACTAGGTCTTAATCTACCATGTCATGCTTTGTCTATTCAATTTGCGTATCTCTACCTTGGAAAAGAATTCCATTTATTCGATGATTTCCGGCCAGAAACTGTTAACTATCATTACAATCCAAACATGCATAGACACAACGTTTTAAAGGCACAATTTCTTTATCCAATTATCATCTTTTAATCAATCTAACATGGCTACCCTACACCCTAGAAAGGTGACTACTCACTCATGATTATGTTGGTATTAACAATGAAAGTTAAGATAAGCATATTTAAGTGATTTTGACAATAATTTAGACTCTCTATGTGGCGATAATAACGACGCTATATGACAATCTAAGAAATGAAACTGCGATTATAACAATATGAAAATGAATCTAAATGATATGAATAGAAAATGACAATCAAATGGAAAACAATAAAGAACATTAAGCAAAGGATAAATTAGGAATACCTAGGTGACGATCAACGATGAAAGTGATAACAATAATAGAAATCCCTCGCATAGAAATACCGTACCTTGAATTACAACTTTTGAACCCAACAAAGTAGATGCAAGAGATTGAAATTCTATTTGAACTAAGCTAATTTTTTGATAGGAAATAGACGAAAGTAAACTAGAACAAAAGACAAAAATAGAAGAGAATCTAAACTAGAAAGACTAAAGCTAAAAAGAAATATAAGACAAGATTGTGTAAGAAAATGTATATGATGGATAAGTGTATGATCCTTGAGCAACTATTTATAGTATTAGGGTTTCGTGGAGAAGAGGTTGGGCAATAAATACATAGGTCAAAAATAGGATGAAGGAGCCGCAATGCTTGGAGCAGCAGGAATACCCGATCGGGTACACCACTTACCCTATCGGGTAAGTCGTCTTCTGGAAGCTCTTGACTAACTCTTCAACTTCCTTCGCTTTGACTTGACTTACAACATCCCCCTTGACTCTACAATCGGGTTTGTTGCTTGGATATGATGTAAAGCGATGAATTCTCCCGTCTAATTGATTGGTCTTCCGACAACTACAAAACCGTCTTTGCTTCTTCTCTCCCTTAAGTTAGTGAACCTTCTCGAAATGCCTTACACACGGTCAAGCTTGCATCTTCAAATCGTCGGGTTCTAGGCAAATGCTCGGAAATATAGAAAAAGGGCGTAGAAACGTCACTTTCCCTACAAAACAAGTTAGAACACAGGAATTCGCCTAGAAGACGAGAAGACGATATTAGCTCATAAAATGGCTTAACAAAGCACAAATGACATACAAAACCGAGCTAAAGTGGGGGTTAAAATCATACAAATATTCACTTATCAAACTCCCCCAAGCTAAACCTTTGCTTGTCCTCAAGCAAACATAACAAACAATACCAGGACAAGGTTGCAAGCATTGGCTACTATACCATCAGGAAACAAATCTCAACATAAAGCTTTGGAAACATAATGAATCATAACCCAAAAGCAACGTGGGCAAGAATGATACATAAACATGGCTGAGATTTACATAACGGCGTAGCACAAAGAATTTCACTACAGATTTTCGGCTCTTGCATGATCTTTTGACAAATGGACTCTCACGGTACACTCGAACACTCAATGTATGCAAAAAGGTGATTTCTTTATGTGTAAATGTTTTTGAGACACTCACCTATCTACGACTCATGAAAATGTGTCCGCAGTCTAATATGGTAAACAATTCAAAACACAAGTCAAAGATCACAATGCACATAGAAAAGAAGCCGAAAAATGAGAAGAAGGCTTTGGGAAATGGGTGAAAGGTGGACAAATAGTTATGGTCATGTGAAGATTAAAGTGAGCTAGCAACTGACCAATGATAAATGAATACTCAATCCAGACTTTCGGTTGATTCCCACAAAACGAACGATGAAGCCAGAGTGAACAGATTGGCTTATTTTACACGAAACACAAGGGTAAACTCCTTCTGAAAATTGATTTGACTTTTTTTTTTAGGAGATACTCATAACTTCTTTTCTTATTTTTTCTTTCTTTTTCAATTTTCCGATTTTTCTATTCTCCCCTTTTTTTTCATTTTTCTTTTCTGAACACAACTTCACTTCTTGAACTTTTTGTTTTCCCAATTCACTTTGACAGATAGGAATAATTCTTCCCAAAAGAGCACCCACACACCATAGTCTAGCTACTAGCTCGAAAGGTAGGCAGTTTTTATCTGTAGCTATTATTTTGTAAAGCACTTGTATGAAGGGGCTAATTTTTGAAGGGCAAATTAAAGTGAAAAATGCTTCAAATCTTAGTGAATCATGAATGCAATGCTTATAGAAATGAAATGAGAACCATACTTATGCGTTTTGACATGACACACATCCTGAGGAGAACTACACACACCTAGATGAGACTAGGTATGGATGTACCAGTCTAAGGAGGTTCTACCTTACAATATATGTAGTTTGCCAAATGTCAAGATCAAGCGTACTCATCTATAGATTTATTCCATGCCTACTGTGTACAAGACTTCCCCATGTATGCAAAATTCAATAAATATTGAATCATTATCTTTTGAAAGCTCTAAGTTTGGGAAATGTAACATGATAGTACAGTAAACAAGCAAGCAAAGCCTGAAAAGCATTCAATTGTGTTCACAAATTGTTAAATTTTCTCAAAAATCTTCTCTTTCTTTTATTCAAAATATGAAAAATGATAAACTAAAATGCAAAATGGGAAAATGCAGTCCCTCCCCCAAGCTAAACATCACATTGTCCTCAATGTGAGCACAAAAACCAAATATGCAATGAGATGTTTAATGGGAAGAAAGGAAAAATGAAAGAAGAATGAAGCTTACTAGTCAGTGCGTACTCCCCCAAGCTAGTCTTTTGGACTTTTGACAAGGAAGGTCGGCAGAGATTCTTCAAAAACTATTTCATCTGCAAAGAAATTTAACAAAACAACGTAAAAGGGAAAAAAAATGCAAAAAGGGAAAACGCGGGTTGCCTCCCGAGAAGCGCTTGTTTAACGTCTTGCTCGACGAATTTTTCATTAGAATCATTGGGTTGAGGATGGACGCTCCGTATAGACAATATCTAAACATCCGATGATAGAATTGCTATAGTAGAGTTTCAGTCTGTGTCCATTAACTTTGAATTTCTCACCATTGCTAGTCATGAGTTCCACATAGCCGTATTTGCTTACATATGAGACAGTGAATGATCCAGACCATCGGGAACGAAGTTTTCCTGGAAAGATTTTCAGACGGGAGTTGAAAAGAAGTACTTGGTCACCGACATTAAATTCTTTTTTAATTATCCTCTTGTCATGTCAACGCTTCGTTTTCTCCTTATAGCTCCTAGAATTCTCATAAGCTTGCAAACGAAATTCCTCTAGCTCATTGAGTTGCAAGAGTCTCCTATCAGTGCTAAGCTTAGTGTCTAAATTTAGTTATTTGATAGCCCAGTAAGCTTTATACTCTAACTCGACAGGAAGATGACAGGCCTTTCCATAAACCAATCGATAAGGAGATGTTCCAATCGGGGTTTTGAAAGCTGTACGATAAGCCCACAAGGTGTCATCGAGCTTATTACTCCAATCAGTTCTAGATCTTGAGACTACTTTCTGAAGAATTGTTTTCAACTCTCTATTTGAGACTTCTACTTGACCGCTGGTCTGAGGATGGTAGGCTAATCCTCGTCTGTGATACACACCATATTTAGCAAGCAGAGTATCTAACTGCTTCTCTCCAAAATGAGTTCCTCGATCACTAATCACGGCTCTGGGTACACCAAAACGTGGAAATATGATCTTCTTAAATAGCCGTATCACAGCTCTAGCATCATTAGTGGGAGTGGCGATTGCTTCTACCCACTTGGAAACATAGTCAACAGCGACTAAGATGTAACGATTTCCGTTAGAAGAAGGGAATGGTCCTTGATAGTCAATACCCCAGACATCGAATATTTCAACTTCTAATATGCCGTTTTGAGGCATCTCATGTCTCTTGGATATTTGACCCATTCGTTGACAAGCGTCACAAGCCATAACAAAGTCCTTTGAATCTTTAAACAACGAGGGCCAGAAAAACCCGGATTGTAAGACTTTGGCTACGGTCTTGGACGGACCATGATGACCACCATAAGCAGATGAGTGGCATCCTTCTAAAACTCCTTTAACTTCCCACTGAGGGATACACCGTCTATAAAGACCATCTGAACACTGCTTAAAAAGATAAGGATCATCCCAAACGAAGAATCTTGCATCATGCAAAAATCGTTTCCTTTGGTTATAAGAAAGGTCAGAAGGTAGCTGTCGACTGACAAGAAAATTGGCCATATCAGCATACCAAGGAGAAGAGTCATTAATTGCCATTAATGAATCATCAGCAAACGAATCATTAATTGGTGTTGGCAATCCTATTTCAGTAACTCTTATCCTTGAAAGATGGTCAGCGACTACATTTTCCGCTCCTTTCTTATCTCGGATCTCTAGATCAAACTCTTGAAGGAGCAAGATCCATCGGATAAGTCGAGGTTTTGCCTCTTTCTTTGAAAGCAGATATTTCAAAGCAGCGTGGTCAGTGTAAACAATGACTTTCGATCCTATAAGGTAAGAACGGAATTTGTCTAAGGCATAGACAATGGCAAGAAGTTCTTTTTCAGTGGTGGCATAGTTGATTTGGGCAGGATCTAATGTTTTACTAGCATAGTAAATAGCATGAAGGAACTTTTCCTTTCTTTGCCCCAAAACAACTCCAACGGCGTAATCACTCGCATCGCACATAAGCTCAAATGGAAGATTCCAATCAGGTGACTGGATTATAGGTGCGGTGATTAGAGCGCGTTTGATTTTGTTGAATGCCTCAAGGCATTCCTTCGTGAAATTAAAAGGTGCATCCTTAAAAAGGAGCTCAGTCAGGGGCTTGGCTATTTTAGAAAAATCTTTAATAAACCGTCGGTAAAAACCGGCGTGGCCAAGGAAACTCCTGATTCCTTTTACATTAGCAGGTGGTGGCAGTTGCTCAATAACTTGGATCTTAGCTCGATCCACTTCAATACCTCTTTCGGAAATGATGTGTCCTAAAACTACACCTTCGTTCACCATGAAGTGACACTTTTCCCAGTTGAGAACAAGGTCGACTTCTTCACAGCGTTTTAGCACTTTCGACAGATTTGTCAAACAATTATCGAAGGAAATGCCATAGACGCTAAAGTCGTCCATAAATACTTCCATGATAGTCTCAACGAAATCAGAAAAGATACTAGTCATGCAACGCTGAAAAGTTGCGGGTGCATTACACAAGCCAAATGGCATTCGACGATAAGCAAAAGTGCCATAGGGACAGGTGAAGGTGGTTTTTTCTTGGTCCTCAGGGTGGATAGGAATTTGGAAAAATCCTGAGTAACCATCTAAATAACAGAAATATTTGTGGCAAGCTAACCTCTCTAACATTTGATCAATGAAGGGCAGAGGATAGTGATCTTTTCTAGTTGATTGATTCAACTTCCTGTAGTCAATGCACATACGCCATCCCGTCACAATCCTTGTGGGGATGAGTTCATTCTTCTCATTCTTGACTACTGTTGTTCCTCCTTTCTTGGGGACAACTTGGACAGGGCTAACCCATTTTGAGTCAGAAATTGCATAGATTATGCCAGCATCTAGCAATTTCAGAACTTCAGTTTTAACTACCTCTTGCATGTTTGGGTTAAGACGGCGTTGACCTTGAACACAAGGTCTTTGGCCTTCTTCTAAGTTAATTCTATGCATGCAAAAGTCAGGGCTTATGCCTGTGAGGTCTTCAAGTTTATAGCCTATTGCCTTTTTATGTTTCCTCAAAACAATCAATAGTGAGTTTAACTGATTTTCATCTAGAAGAGCACTTACTATGACCGGGCAATATTCAGATTCATCTAAAAAAGCATATTTTAGATTTGAGGGAAGAGGTTTAAGTTCAGGTTTATGTACTTCTGCCTTGGCAGGAGCATCAATTAAGCTTATGAACTCCTCAACTTCTTCAGACGGTATCTCTTTACCAGTCAAGTCCCTTTCCAGCTCACTGATCTCAAAATTATCGTTCTCAGAGATATCCTCTAACAATAAAATTGCTTCTAAAGGATCCCCAATTATTGATGGGTACAGAGATTCATCAACGATTGAGTCGACAATGTCAAGAAAACAGCAAGGCTCTTCAAGCATAGGGCTCTTCATTGCACTGTTTAAGTTGTAGGTGACCTTATCATCACCTACTTCTAATGTCAATTTTCCATTCTTGACATCGATTACTGCTCCCGCAGTGTGTAGAAATGGCCTTCCTAGAATGATAGGGATTTGCGAATCTTCAGCCATATCCAACACTATAAAATCGACTGGAATGAAAAACTTCCCTACTCTAACAGGTACATCTTCTAAAACTCCCATAGGTTGTTTTAGAGAACGATCTGCCATTTGCAGGGTGATACTTTTGCATTTCAGAATTCCCATATTCAATTTTTCGCAAATGGAATAGGGCATAACGCTCACACTAGCACCTAGATCGCATAAAGCTTTATCAATCGTGTAGGTGCCTATAGTGCAAGGTATAGAGAAACTACCAGGATCCTTCAACTTAGGAGGGGACTTATTTTGCAATAACGCGCTGCATTCGGCGGTGAATGCGATGATTTCAACATCATCCAGAGTCCTCTTCTTTGTTAAGATATCCTTCATAAATTTCGTGTAAGAAGGTATTTGAGTGATTAATTCAGTGAAGGGAACCGTTACTTGGAGGTTTTTGACAACTTCCATGAATTTACCGAATTGGTTTTCCTTATGATTTCTCCTCAAACGTTGGGGAAATGGAACTTGGATCTTAATGGGTTCCTTTTCAAGTTCATCCTTCTTTTTAGATTTGTCTTCCGCTTCCTTAGCGGTGGATGGTTGGGTTTCTTTTTGGCTTTCTTCTTGTGAAGGCTCAACTGTTGTTTCTTTGGGTTGCTGAGGTTCCGTATAAGTGGTACCACTCCTAAGGGTGATAGCATTTGCGGTGTCCCTCGGTTGTTCACCATGAGGTGGGAGTTGGCCTTGTTTTCTTTGGGTAATAGAGGTAGCCAATTGGGCCATTTGAGTTTCAAGCATTTTGATGGCAGCATCTTAGGCTTGATCACTCTTTTGAAATTGAGCAAACATTGAATCCTGTTTTTGAACAACTTGTAGAAGCATGGATTCAATTTTGCTCAAACTTGAGTCATTTGGTTGGCCTTGAATTTGAGGTGGTTGGTGTTGATTTTGGTAAGGTTGGTTGAAGTTAGGTTGGAATGAAGGTCTCTGGTTTTGAAAACCAGGTGGATTGTAAGGCTTTTGTTGGTGTGGTATGAATGGTTGTTGAGTTTGTTGGTGGGGATTTTGAACGTTGGTACTTTTGTAGGATAAAAACGGGTGGTTTTTTGTGTTTTCGTTATAGAAGTTTGAGAAAGCGTTGCCTTGCCTATATCCTTGATAGGCATTGACTTGCTCTATTGAACTTCTACAATCTTGAAAACTATGCCCTCCAATCCCACATGTCTCACATACCACTACGTGGTTAGTGACGTTGATATGTTCCTTGGATTGGGAAGAGCTTCCTACTTGTTGCTGCAGAAGGGCTAATTGGGCTTCCAGGAGTGCTACTTTACTCGAATCATCCTGCTTGGCTTTTAGCGGAATAGCACGCGAGTTGCTATACTGAGAATCGTGGATTGCCATTGACTCGATAGTCGCGCACTAGCTATCTCTACATCGATTTGATCGAAACGACCATTGTTAGCGGAGTCGAGGATACGACGCGATTCGCCACAACAACCGTTGTAGAATGTGATAGCCAGGAACCATGAATCAAGGCCATGATGAGGACATTCTCTTTGTAATTCTTTATATCTTTCCCATGCCTCATAAAGGCTTTCGTCGCCTCTCTGACGGAATCCAGTAATTTGACTTCGTAAGAGCGCGGTTCGTTCCGGTGGGAAGTACTTTTGATAGAAAGCAAGAGCTAGACCATCCCAATCAACTATTCCTAGGGCAACTCGGTCAAGACTATTGATCCAGAGTTTTGCCTTTCCTCTTAAAGAGAAGGGAAAGAGCATTTCCCTAATCTGTTCTTGGGATACTCCAGGTTTGTCTAATCGTGGAGCAATAGTCACAGAAGTTTTGGATATGAAGGTTGGGATCTTCTGTGGCATTGCCTCCAAATTGATTTCTTTCTATTAAATTGATTAAGGCAGGTTTGATTTCAAAGTTTTGAGCTGTAATTTGAGGTGTAGCGATACCCTTTGGAAGTGTATCTGCAGTGGGTTTAGAATGGTCGGAAAGTCGAACCATTTTTGGTTGCGAAGATGAAGATGGAATGTTGGTTGAAAGTGGATTGAATTTTTGAAATGGAGAGGAAAATGGATCTTCTTCTCCTTCAAGATTAGGTAAGATATCCGAGTATTTCTCACGAATACGATCTAAACTTGAAATGTCAGAAGCTTTTGAAATTTCGTTAAATAGCTTTAATCTCCTACGCAGAGTTCTTTCTAGTTCGGGGTCTAAAGGAATAGGGGTCTCTAGTCTAGAAAATCTGGGCATAAGACAGAAGAGCTAAGATGAAAGATCAAGAGAGGTCTAAAGGAATTTGAGTTCCTAAAGACTAGATAAAACTAATCGTGATAGAAATCACAATAAAAAGGAAAACTAAACCGTGCTCCCCGGCAACGGCGCCAAAATTTGATCAGGCCTGTCGCAAGCCCGATGCAAAGATAAATTACCCAGACTAGGCTAATAACAAATTAATGTAATTAGGGAAGTAGGGGTCGATCCTCAGGGAGATGGTGTTTCCTATGGATTGTGAATCGTCTCACAATTGAGTTTTATCTAATGATTTTCTGGGTTTTGGATTTTGTGATGTCTAAACTAATAAAGAACATAAATAAAAACAAAACAAACTGAAATGGAAACGATAAAGCAGATAATAAATTAACAATAATGAGAAGCATCTAGGGAAGTAGGTTCACACATGTAGATTGATATATTGATGAAATTGGATTTAGGATATGCAAATAATTCATTGAGCGTTCGTAAGAATGGTGTGTTCATTACAATCATAGATCAGATGGTCTAGCAGGCTTTTAGTGCGATTTACTAGGTCTTAATCCACCATGTCACGCTTTGTCTATTCAATTCCTGTATATCTACCTTGGAAAAGAATTCCATACTAGTCAATGATTGTGATCAAGAATCGTCAACTATCGTTAAAGTCCAAACATGCATAGACACAATGTTTTAAAAGCACAATTTCCTTTTATCCAATTATCATCTTTTAATCAATCTAACATGGCTACCCTATACCCTAGAAAGGTGACTACTCACTCATGATTATGTTGATATTAACAATGAAAGTTAAGATAAGCATATTTAAGTGATTTTGACAATAATTTAGACTCTCTATGTGGCGATAATAACGACGCTATATGACAATCTAAGAAATGAAACTGCGATTATAACAATATGAAAATGAATCTAAATGATATGAATAGAAAATGACAATCAAATGGAAAACAATAAAGAACATTAAGCAAAGGATAAATTAGGAATACCTAGGTGACGATCAACGATGAAAGTGATAACAATAATAGAAATCCCTCGCATAGAAATACCGTACCTTGAATTACAACTTTTGAACCCAACAAAGTAGATGCAAGAGATTGAAATTCTATTTGAACTAAGCTAATGTTTTGATAGGAAATAGACGAAAGTAAACTAGAACAAAAGACAAAAATAGAAGAGAATCTAAACTAGAAAGACTAAAGCTAAAAAGAAATATAAGACAAGATTGTGTAAGAAAATGTATATGATGGATGTATATATGATGAAAGTGTATGATCCTTGAGCATCTATTTATAGTATTAGGGTTTCGTGGAGAAGAGGTCGGGCAATAAATACATAAGTCAAAAATAGGATGAAGGAGCCGCAATGCTTGAAGCAGCAGGAATACCCGATAGGGTACACCACTTACCCGATCGGGTAAGTCGTCTTCTGGAAGCTCTTGACTAACTCTTCAACTTCCTTCGCTTTGACTTGACTTAAAACATCCCCCTTGACTCTACAATCGGGTTTGTTGCTTGGATATGATGTAAAGCGATGAATTCTCCCGTCTAATTGATTGGTCTTCCTACAACTACAAAACCGTCTTTGCTTCTTCTCTCCCTTAAGTTAGTGAACCTTCTCGAAATGCCTTACACACAGTCACGCTTGCATCTTCAAATCGTCGGGTTCTAGGCAAATGCTCGGAAATATAGAAAAAGGGCGTAGAAACGTCACTTTTCCTACAAAACAAGTTAGAACACAGGAATTCGCCTAGAAGACGATATTAGCTCATAAAATGGCTTAACAAAGCACAAATGACATACAAAACCGAGCTAAAGTGGGGGTTAAAATCATACAAATATTCACTTATCACCAACCGCGAAATAAAAGGAATACTTGAAAAGACGGTTAATCCGGATAGAAAGGGTTGGAGCAAGAGGCTAGTTGATGCGTTGTGGGCATATAGGACCGCTTTTAAAACCCCCATTGGCATGTCCCCATTCCGTCTCATCTATGGCAAGGCTTGCCACCTCCCCGTGGAGGTTGAGCACAAAGCCTATTGGGCTATCAAATCTTTCAACCAAAACCAAGATGAGAGCGGTATGCACCGAAAGCTTCAATTACAAGAACTTGAGGAAATTCGCCAAGATGCTTATGAGAACTCTTCCATCTACAAGGAGAAAACAAGGAGATGGCATGATGGGATGATAAACCGTCGAGTTTTCAAGGAGGGTGATAAAGTTCTTGTGTTCCAAAACCGGTTTAAGCTCTTTCCGGGCAAGTTGAGGTCAAGATGGTTTGGACCTTACACCGTCAAGAAAGTGTTTACCCATGGAGCTATTGAAGTGGAGGGGCCCGGGGATGGAAAGCTCCTCAAGATGAATGGCCACCGTCTCAAACACTACTTCCAAGGATGTGCCCGGGGTGGGGAAGAAGAGGTCTTGCTTGAAGACCTCGTTTATCAAAGTTGAAAAGCTTGAAATAGCTAAGTCGAGCCATCGACTCTAAATAAACGGCAAACCGTGTACATACTCTATCCTTGTGAATATTTCTTTGAAGTTTCATTGTTAATCCTTAGCATTTGAGTTATTTTCAATTAGTTAGACATTGCATCAAACAAAATTTTTTGAAGTTATTAACGATTTTGTGAAGTTTTGCGAGTTTTAAGCCGCCTCGGGATGCGTGCCACAGATAAAAAGTTCGGGAATCGATGGAATTTGGATATTGGAGGTTATCATGGACTATTGGAGTGAAAATGCAAGTATGGAATTGTTTGGAACACTTAGCCAAAATTTGGCTAAGTGCAAAAAGGCTAGAAGAACCGGCAGTGCAGATTTCAGCGTTGAAAGCAGATTTCAGCATTTTGTTCTCCTTTTGCCCGAGTTCTTCATAAAAACAAAAACACATCTTCATCCTTCTTTTTTCACGAAAACTACACCTAACCCAACCCTAATCCCTCAAAAATCCATCTTTCTCACTCAAATCTTCCAAAACTTTCATCAAAATCAATCCAATTCTTCTTCCTAATCATTATTTTACCTTCAATAACCCCAAAATCAATCTCAATCACTCACAATCTCAGAAAATCCGTTTTGAAAACCTAGATTGTTTTTCCTCAAATTCGTTTTTTAGGATCTTTTGCTGGGTTTTTAAGGTTGTTTGTCGGATTCCCTACCTTTTCTAATCATCAAGGGGCTTGAATCTTGTGGAAAAGCAAAGGTATAACTTCATACTCAACTTTTTCATTGTTCTTCAAGTTTTTGCTCGAATTAGGCTAGAATTAGTCTTAGGTTGAGTTCCCCCTTGCCCTTGATTGATTGTGTAGTTAGGATTGGACAAAGTTTTCTGAGTGAGGTAAAGAAATTCAACAAACACTAAGTTCTTGAGGTGTAGGAATTGTTGCACACCAAGTGTTTGTTGAATTGCTTGAGTGAAAAATCTTTCGAGTGATTCCTTGTTGTTTGTTGTAGTGTGTTGTTTGTTAAATTTTGCAGAAATGGCACCCAAGATCTCTAAATTGTTTGGCAAAGGGAAGAATAAGAGGGCCGCGGTGAGTGAGCCCGGTGGAAGCGGTGTTCATGGGCTATGAAAGGTTGCAAGCTCAATATAAGAAAATTTGGGATAAGCTAACCACACAACCTCTCGTAGCCACCAAATTCTTTTGCCCAACCACCCTCCATGCCTTAGGCATGTTCGACTTCACAAGGGACATGCTAGCTAAAGTAGGGCTAGAAGCTTATCTCGAGCGGGACTCCTGGGATTACACCTATAGGAGTTTCGCATACGAGTTTCTAGCAACCTTGTCGGAGTTGGATGTGCCCGAAGGTGAGGAGAAAGCCTACCGATTCCGTTTGAACCAAACTTGGCATAATGCCCCCACTTCTGAAATCCGTCAAATCCTGAAAATCACCAAGCAACCCGTAGACATTAGGTGCCCCAAGGGAAACATGCACACAATGTGGGTTAACATTACAAATTACCACGGCCCATCTAAAGATGCCAAACTTCCAGCCATCACCCACCCCTTACTCCGCCTAATCACAAGATTCCTTACCACCATTTTCAACTCCGCGGGAGAACCCACCAAAGTGCCAGAGAGCATCCGGCTATGTTTGTGGACTATGCTTCTGGAGGGGGTAGGGATCCCGGATTGGGCCGATTTGTTTTTGAGGGCTTGCATTAAACATAGGCAAAAATCTACTAGAGCAAGCATCCATCTTGGGGGGGTGATTTCTTTCTTGGTGAGGCATTATGAGGGGGGCATTGGTAATGATCAAGAGGTGAACATTTGTCGGGGATTGGCGAGATACAACCGACTAGGGCTCGAGGAGGTTCACATGTTCAAGACTAGCAAAGAGCAACCCTTGAAAGGGTTTTGGTTGGGGAGTGACGGGCTTAGCTACATGAAGATGCCGAGACCTCCAAACAACCCCTTGCCTAGGGGACCCACAGCTTTGCATTTTTTGTGTCCTAGGGAGGAGAGTTTGGGGGAGAGTAGTGAGGAGGAGGAGGTAGAGGAAGTGCCTTTGAGGCAAAGAAGGAGGGTAAGGAGAGAGGGTGGTGAGGGAAGTGAGCGGGTGAGCGAGGAGATCGAGATTCTCGCCATTGAGCAAGGACCTTTCCAACCCACAAATTATCAACACCAACAACACCAACAACAACAACAACAACAACAACAACAACAACAACAACAACAACAACAACAACAACAACAACAACAACAACAACAACAACAACAACAACCACAACAACAACAACAACAACAACCACAACAACAACAACAACAACAACAACAACAACAACAACAACAACAACAACAACAACAACAACAACAACAACAACAACAACAACAACAACAACAACAACAACAACAACAACAACAACAACAACAACAACAACAACAACAACAACAATAACACCACCACCACCATTCCATTTCCAATCACCATTCCAAAGCCACCAAGATACCGACACCCCCATGTTTGATGCGGAGGGTCGTTCTAGCATACCCGTGGAGCCATGGCAACAACAAATGGCTAACTATTTTGCTAGCACCAACAACGTTTTGAAGCATATTAGTGGGAGGGTGGACGAGTCGAACACATGGCAACAACAACAAGGTAGTAGGCTTGAGACATTGGATGATTGGCACCATGTGGTGGAGGAGAGAGAGAGATTGAGAGGGGAGGCCGAGAGGGCTCAAAGAGAGGAATGGAGAAGGATGGTAGAAGGGCAAGAGGAGGCCCGCCTTTGGAGGGAACAACAAGATCAAAGGTGGCGGGAACAAAATGAAATGTGGACCACCCAAAATGCTTGGAGGGAGCAAGCTACAAGCCACTTTAACGTTCAAAATGAGCGCCACCACACCTATCTTCAAGACTCCTATGAAGATGCGGTGGCACAAGAGGACGTCTATGGCTTGGCTAGCTCTCTCTTTGGGATGTCCATCCAACAAAACCTGGGCTACCCTTTTCCTTACACCCAAGAGGCCCTTGATGAAGGCCTAGAGCGAAGAAGACGGGTTAGAGAAGAAAGGGAGAGGAGGAGAAACCGAGGAGGTGCCTCGGGGTCTTCTCGTTTCGACAATTGATGAGGTAACATTTTTCTTCTCTCCTACAATGAGGACATTGTGTATTCTAAGTGTGGGGGAGAAGATTGTAGATAGTTAGTTTGTTTTTGATGCATTGTATTTTATTTGTCTTTATTTTGAAGAAAAAAAAAAAAAAAAAAAAAAAAAAAAAAAAAATTGAAAATCCCGGCTAGGTGAAAACCCACAAGGGGGGGCACCTAGGCAAGATTGGGAAGGTGGCCGAGGACGGAATGAAAACCCGAAAGGGCATTCCGGGCAAAATGAAGAATCGAGTTGCGAGCCACCAATGAGAGGAAAGGAAAGCTAAGGTGAAAACCCGAAAGGGCACCTTAGGCAAAATGAGGGATTTTCAAGAAAAAAAATGAAAAAAATGAAAAATGAAAAAAATTTGAGCATAATACTTTCTATGATGAGGATTTTGGAGGCATAAGAAGGGAGTGATAAGGAGGGAATTTGAAGGAGGCTAGCTTAGGACTTCCTTTATTTTTATTTTGAGTCACAAATTTGGTTCCAAATTGGTGGATTTCTCTTGGTGGTTGCTTGGTTGTGCAAATTGTGTAGTTTGGGGCCAACCAAGTAACCATGCATTACACTAGTGGAGTAATAAGGGGGTGGTATAAGTAGTGGAGTTGCATGGAGTTTGGTGATGAAGACCATCTCGCTATACCTTGGGATAAGGCAAAGATGGTCATACTACATTCTTGGGAGCTATAAGAAGGGAGGAATTATGTGAATTGAGTCGGAGTTGGTGGTGTGTCGAGTCTCGTTAAGAGGGAGTTATAAGTAGGAAGAGGCAAGGGAAGAGTGTTAAAACAACATTGAGTCATTTTTTTTGTTTTAATAGGTGGTTGTGTTTTGAGGGAGATATAAGAAGGAAGTGGTGAGGGAAGAGAGGTCATTGCCTCCGCATGCTATGTTTGGACTTGTGTTTGCCTTGCCAATCTCGAGTTTTACTCGGGACGAGTAAAAGTCCAAAGGTGGGGGTATTTGACAACACCAAATATTGTCGTGTCTAGTAGTAATTTTTAGAGTCTTTCGTTTTACTTTTTACGGGTCATTAGCTTTGTTTTATGTTAATTTTAGTTTTTGTAATAATGTTAGTATTTAGTATTTTAAGTCAATTTTGAGAGTCAAAAACCCAAAAGTCAATGAAAGTCAAACCTGAAACCCGAGACCCAAAAACCCGGAAATTGGAGTGGGCTAGCAATGAATCACCAAGGCATGAAGACCAAACCCAATGGGTCAATGGAAGTCAAGGCGGGGCCAAAAGTCCATGGGTCAACGAAAGTCAAGAAGGAAAGCAAGGGAAAAACGGGCAGTGCTCGACGCAGCCTGTGTCAGCACGACGCAGCCTGCGTCCTTTCTCAGCACGGGATTTCTTCATTTCTCCGTCTTGTCTTTTGGAAGCCCACCTTTCAAGGCCCCTAGGTTTGCGGACCAAGGGTATATAAGAAGAAAACTGAAGACAGAGAGGAGAGCCAAGCATACAACATTCAACATTATATTTTTCCTTAGAAATTCTCTACTTTGTTCTTCAACTTTGGCTCTTGTAATTTGGTTTTATTTTAGAAATGGGTTGTAATATGAAGACTATGGGTAGCTAATCCTTTCTTTGCTTAGTGTAATTTGAACAAGTTCTTCCTTTTAGCATTGTAAGACCTTTTTAATCCTTAATCCTCTATTTAATTCCATTTTCTTATGTTTGAATTCCATTGTTGAATGAGTAGTTGTTGAGACTAACCATCCTAGCAATTGTTTGTTTGATTAATTGCTTTGTCTTGATGAATTTGGTTAATTTGTCTTGGTATTTGTTGAAGCAACCTCGAAAGATTGTAACTTTGGTTTAAAAGTTGGAATCTTTTGAGTGGAATTTGGGTTATTGTGTTTTTAGAACATGGTTTAATGTTTTATTACATGATTCTAGCATGTTTCTATGGTTTTGTGCTTAAAGCTTGCATCTTTATTTATGCTTATGTTTTAATAAGTATTGGTTGAGTTGTATTGGGTCATTTATGGGTGGTTTAATTCATGGTGACTAATTCTTAGAAACTTGTAATAGATAATTAGAGAAAGAAAGGAAAGGAGGGGTCTTTACTTTGTTAATTGTGGGGAACTTGGGATAATTGCACTAAGTTATTTCTCCATACTTGAATCTTTGAGTATTTAGTTGTTGTTGATAATTTTAGACTTGATAATCAATTCTCATGAAAAACTTTCTCCCTATATGTTATCTACATGTTTTCCATTGTGAATATCATAGTGTGTAATTAAGTTAAGCCTTTGTTTTAATTAGTGTCCTAATTAGTAATTAGTGTTTTGATTTGTGATTAGAGTCATTAGTTTTGTTAATTGATATTTTTGCAAGAGTCTAGATTAGATTATTTTGGCTAATACCGCTTTCCTTTGGGTTCGATCCTTTTCTTACCCTTACTACCCTTTTTATTTACGTTGGTTTGAGTCTAGATTTGGTTTTATAAATTGTTATTTGGCATAGCTAATTTGCGGAATTAACGACACCGTGTTTTAGCCCCATCAGTTTTGTATGTCATTTGTGCTTTGTTAAGCCACTTTATGAGCTAATATCGTCATCTAGGCGAATTCCTAAGTTCTAACATGTTTTGTAGGGAAAGTGACGTTTCTACGCCCTTTTTCTATATTTCCGAGCATTTGCCTAGAACCCGACGATTTGAAGATTCAAGCTTGACCAAGTAAAAGGCATTTCAAGAAGGTTCACTAATTCGAAAGAGAGAATAAGTAAAGACAGTTTCGTAGTTGTCGGAAGATCAATGAATTAGGCGGAAGAATTCATCGCTTTACATCAAACCCTATCAACAAACCCGACTCAAGAGGTCAAGGGGGATGATGGAAGTCAAGTCAAAGAAAAGGAAGATGAAAAGACAGTCAAAGGACCTGGAATACAACTTACCCGATCGGGTAAGTGGTGTACCCGATCGGGTAAATGTGCTGCTTCGAGAAAACGGCTTCAACTTCCTATTTTTGTCCTATGTGTTTAATGCCCGACCTCTTCTCCACGAAACCCTAATGCTATATATAGATGCTCAAGCCCCTCTTCTCAAATCATCCATCGTACATCCTCTTCTCATCTCTTCTTACATTTCTCCTTAGATTAGAAGGAGGGGGAATTAGCCTCCCTTCTCTCATCTTCCTCTTCTTTAGTCTTTAGTTCTTAGTTTATTTCTGTCCATTTCCATATCAAAACTTTAGCTTAGATTAATAAGAATTTCATCCTTGTAATCTCCTTTGTGTGGTTCATGAGTTGTAATTGGTGGATCGTTTATTATGTGCAAGGATTTTCTATTATTGTTATCATTATCGTCATTGATCGTCATATAGATATTTCTGTTTTATCCCTTGTTTAATGTCCTTTATTGTTTTCCATTTGATTTTTATTCTCTTTACATATTGTCTTAGATTCATTTTAGTGTCGTTATAATTGTAATTTCATTTCTTAGATTATCAATTAGCGTCGTTATTATCGCCATATAAAGAGTCAAAATCAAATAAACATGTCTATCATAGTTTTCATTGTTAATATCATTTTAGATTTAGACATTATCATGAGTGAGTAGTCACCTTTCTAGGGTGTAGGGTAGCCATGTTAGATTGATTAAAAGATGATAATTGGATAAAGAAATTGTGCCTTTAAAACGTTGTGTCTATGCATGTTTGGATTGTAATGATAGTTAACAATTTCTGGCCGGAAATCATCGACTAAAATGGAATTCTTTTCCAAGGTAGAGATACGCAAATTGAATAGACAAAGTATGACATGGTAGATTAAGACCTAGTAAATCGCCCAAAAGCCTGCTAGACCATATGATCTATGATTGTAATGAACACATCATTCTTACGAACTCACAATGAATTACTTGCATGTTCCATATCCAATTTCATCAATATATCAATCTACATGTGTGAACCTACTTCCCTAGATGCTTTTCATCAATTGCTTTATTGTTTTTACTTTGTTTTCATTTATGCTTTATATTAGTTTAGATATCAAAATCCCAAAACCCAGATATTCGTTAGATAAAACCCAATTGCGAGACATTTCACATCTTATAGGAAACACCATCTCCCTGAGGATCGACCCCTACTTCCCTAATTACATTAATTTGTTATTAGCCTAGTCTGGGTAATTTATCTTTGTATCGGGCTCGCGACAAGCACGATCAAATTTTGGCGTTGTTGCCGGGGAGCACGGTTTAGTTTTCCTTTTTCTTGTGATTTTTATTGCAATTAGTTTTATCTAGTCTTTAGGAACCCAAATTCCTTTAGACCTCTCTTGATTTTTCATCTTAGCTTTTCAATCTTATGCCCAGATCTTCTAGACTAGGGACCCTATCTCTTTAGACTCCGATCTAGAAAGAACTCTGCATAGGAGACGAAAGCTATTCAACGAAATTTCAAAAGCTTCTGATACTTTAAGTTTAGATCGTATTCGTGAGAAATACTCGGATATTTTATCTAATCTTGAAGGAGAAGAAGATCCATTCTCATCTCCATTCACAAAAACCAATCAACTTTCAAACAATACTCCATCTTCATCTTCACAAAAATGGTTCGACTTTCAGACCATTCCAAACCCACCGCGGAAACACTTCCAAGGGGTATTGCTACACCCCAAATTGAAGCCCAAAACTTTGAAATCAAACCTGCCTTCATTAACCTTATAGAAAGAAGCCAATTTAGTGGCAATGCCACAGAAGATCCCAACCTTCACATCCAAAACTTCTGTGACTATTGCTCCACTATTAGACAAATTGGAGTCACCCAAGGGCAAATTAGAGAGATGCTCTTCTCATTTTCTTTGAGGGGTAAGGCAAAGTTGTGGATACATAGCCTTGATACGGTTACATTAGGTATCACCGATTGGGAGAGTTTAGCTCTTGCCTTCTACCAAAAGTACTTTCCTCCAGAAAAGACCGCTTTGTTGAGAAGTCAAATCACTGGTTTCCAACAAGGGGATGATGAGAGCCTATATGAAGCTTGGGAGAGGTACAAGGACTTGCAAAGGGAGTGTCCTCATCATGGGTTAGATTCATGGCTCCTTGCCATCACATTCTATAATGGGTGTTATATAAAGTCCCGTCGAATCCTGGATTCTGCTAACAATGGAAGATTTAATCAAATCAATGTTGAAAATGCTCACACTACCATTGAATCCATGGCAATTCACGATTCTCAATATAGAAACTCCCGCTCCATACCATCGAAATCTAAGCAAGAGGACCCCACTTTGACACTTTTACAAGCTCAAGTAACCCTTCTCACACAAAAGCTAGAACAAATTCAATCCTTTACATCTCAACAGAGTGACAATAGTGTAAGTAAACTTGAAGCCATGATGCTGCAATTGGCTCAAAGGCAAGACACCATGATAGCTCAATTCCAAGAGAGCGGTCAAGCTAAGGATGCCGCCATCAAATTGTTGGAAGCTAAAATTTCCCAATATGCCTCTTCTAATACCCACCAAGAGCAAGGGCAGCTTCCTTCACAATGTTACCAACCTCACGAAACTGTAAATGCCATTTCCTCGAGAAATGGTAATCATAATGATGAGCCCGTGGTTGTTGATGTTGAAGATGAGGTGTCCATGTCAAAAGGGAAAGAGCCCGAGATTCCTATTGAGATCAAGGTCCCATTTCCCCAAAGATTAGCCGAGCACAAGGAGGAGGCAAAGTATGGTAAGTTCCTTGACGTCGTCAAGAACTTAAATGTAACAGTCCCTTTCATTGAATTGTTTTTCCAAGTTCCTTCCTATTCCAAGTTTATGAAGGAAGTCCTCAAAAAGAAGAGATCCTTCAATGAGATGAAGGCCGTAGCTTTCACTGAAGAGTGTAGTGCACTCTTGCAAAATAAGTCTCCACCAAAACTCAAGGACCCTGGTAGTTATTCCATCCCTTGCACTATAGGCACATACACCATTGATAAGGCCCTTTGCGACCTAGGTGCTAGTGTAAGTGTCATGCCCTTTTCTATGTTTGAAAAACTTAACATGGGTGCTTTGAAATGCACTAATATTACTTTGAAAATGGCGGACCGTTCTCTAAAACAACCTATGGGTGTTTTAGAAGATGTGCCAGTCAAAGTTGGTAAGTTTTTCATTCCCGTTGACTTTCTAGTACTTGACATGGCCGAGGACTCTCAAAACCCAATCATTTTGGGAAGACCCTTTTTGCACACCACTGGTGCAGTCTTTGATGTCAAGAATGGGAAGTTGACATTAGAAATAGGAGATGACAAGGTGACCTTTAGTAAAAATTCAACCACTAGGAGTCCCGTATTAGAAGAACCTTGTTATGTGCTTAATATTGATGACTCTTCTATTGTTTCTTCTATGCCTCGATCCTTACTGACGGATCCGTCGGAGGCACATGTTAGTGTTGATTCTCTTGCAGGTGAACATACTAAAAGCACTACTGCTAAAAGTGCTAGAAGGGGTTATTCCCGGAAAAGCTTGGAATGGATGGAGAATGTAAAGAACGCTATGAAGATGAGCTTGGATGATAGTGAGCTAAAAGATAAAGGATGTGATAAGTGATATTTTGTACTAATTTATCCCCCGTTTTAGCTCAATTTCCATACGATTTATGCACTTTGTTAAGTGATTAACGAGCTAATATTGCTATTCTAGTTGTTTTGCGTGTTTTGACTCGTTTTATAGGAAATGAAGCGGTTTTGCTATATTTTCCTACTTTATGGAGCAAAGACACTAGGATACGAGTTTTTCAAGGAATTGATGATAGCCAGTTCACGATTTGATTACGATTCCGCTACATCTTTCCTCGAATGGACTCAATTTGGATTTTGGCTTTGAACTTTAAAAGAAAACTCAACCCAAGTCAAGAGAAGATCAGCCCAAGCCCAATTCCGTAGTGCATTGACCAAAGACTAAGGCATAGGATTCCGTGCCAAAGATGAAAAGACGGAAAATTCCAAATACACAAAAGCCCAATCGGATTGCTCAATACCCGATCGGGTATTTCTGCAAGAAGACGTTACTTGGCTCTTCTTCAATCCGAGCTTAAATGGGTGGTTTAATGCTTTGACTAGGGTACGAATTTGCACGAAGGATCAGCAGCCATGCAGCCTTATAAAAGCCAATGATCATCACACACAATAGGCATCCAATTATCTATTATCATCTTTACATATCTTTTATCACACTTTCTTACAAGTTTTATAGTTTTCTTAGTATTTCTCTAGTGTTTACTTAGCTTTTGTTATTGGATATTTGTTCTTACTTTCGTTCTTATATACTCATATTCCAATTCGGTAATTCTCTAATCTTGATTTACTTATGCAATTTTAATCATCATGAATTATAATCTCACTAGTATCATTTTCATAATATTGTTATTGTTAGGAAATCAATCTAAAATTAATCTAGTTAAAACCAAAGTATTGTTTAGCATGTCACCTTATAATTTACCTAATCAAATAATCCTAAAAATTGTCATTAGAATCATTGTTAACATAATCACCATAATCACTTTAGTATTTATATTTCATAGTTTAATTTCATACATCTTTTTCTTATTAATTTACTTAATCACATAATCACATAAATTAGATTAATTCTAATATTGTAAAATTATCATTGTGTAAATAAAATAAATAGAGTTGTAATATTTGAAATGATTTACGAGTTAAATGAATTATAAGAAGAGTAGTTACCAATTGAACCATCTAAATTGTTTCTTCCTTTGGTCGTGTCAAATTCTATAACTTTGTTTAGTGGCCATAAGCAATTGTTTGTATTAGTCATTTCTATCTTTATAACGAGAGTTGTGATAGGAATTAGGACTACCAATAGGGGTTTAGTGACTTAACCATGCTGAAAGGACGTTAGGACCCACTAAAAGGTCGGTACGAATCCGGAAGGAATATACCGCTACAAGGCCTAGACAATGATAGTAATTCTAATGTTGGTATCTATGAGACTTTTAATTAGTTTTACATGTATTTCTCTTTCACTATATCAACTTGATTAGTTAGTTTACTTTATCGCTTTAGATAGTTTATTTTATTGTCATTTTATTTCTATTATTAGATAGTTTACTTTATCGTTATCTATATAGTTTATTTTATCGTCTTTTTATTTCCGTTCCTAGATAGTTTATATTATTGTTATTCTCTAGTTTAATAGTTTAGTTAGTTAGACTTTCAATATTGTCATTTAAATACCGTCTTTAGATAGAATTTAGTTGTTGATATTCAGATCAGAGGGTTTCCCCGATCGGGTACGTGACAACCCGATCGGGTATGTCTTCTGTTCTGGGTTTTTATTTTGCAATTCACATATTTGTTCTTTACATATCGTCATTTATATACTTGTCATTTTATTTTATGTTAATAGTTTAGACAAACAACTCAAGTGACTCGATTCTAAATGGAA
>JAIUZE010074441.1:44165-56201 GCA_022085475.1 Heliosperma pusillum | reverse complement strand
CTACTGCGTAAATGCATGTTGTAGTTGGCATATGACGACTTTGTTTGGTTGGAGTTGAACAGCTAATTCGTTGTTCGACCCGGCCGGTCAATGTTGTATACTTGCGAGGTGGTGTTATTTGCCTTTAGCGTACAGCTTGTTATGTGGCTAAGCTCTTTATTTCCGCCTCTTTTCGGGAATGTCGAGACCGAATTTGGAAGAGGGAGTGAAACTGTAGTGCTACGGCTTCTAGATTGACCGCTGTCTTGGATGCTCAATGTTTCGCATGGTCGAATCGGAACACTATTCCCGAGAGTCCCCTGGCCAGTAGACTATGCCCGTATTAACATTATCGTCGTCCCTAGACCATGAAGGGACCTGAGGTAACTGAGATTCCCCATATACGAAATTGATAAGCAAATCGGTTGGGGGGTATGCTGTAGGTGAAATGCTTTATCCCGTGGATGCCTATTAATCAATAACTTCCATGTACACGGTTGCTAGTGCTGTTTTCATTTATACCTGTGAGATATGGAGTTCCGTCTTGTGTCCGTCTTTGAATGCGTGATTTCATGTATTGGTTCACTATGGTCTTGCAATGATTTGGTCACACCGTCACATGTCTTGGTTTCGATGGGCATGATAATATTTGGATTTTTTTGTGATCATGCAATGACTTGACTTGGTTTGGTCTGTCGAGTCTCAAATCTTATCAATCTTATAAAACCGCTCCGTAGATTTAAGCCTAGTGATCGTTATTTCGATTGCCTAAGAGTGTCTTTCCCGAGTCTTTGAGTAGCATGATGGTTTGGATTTGATTTCCATTTGATCTTATCATTATATCTCGTATTGCCTATTTATTCTTATCACAACTCACATGTATATTTATATATGCATGCTTTACTTTTGTATTCCCTTATATGTACGTTAAAGGTGATATGGCTGGGAGAACCCGGAGTTACTCCCCACTGACTGTGGCGTTCATGTTTTTCATGAATGAACAGGTTGCTTGCTTGGATGCCTTTTTGGATATGATGTTTTGGGGTTCGGGTGTGAGCTAGCGGGCGTTGTCCCTGGATGTAACACCTCTAGACGTTGTTTAGCTAGATGCTAATAACTTTGTCTTTTGTTAACACTTTGAGAGACTACGTCTCTTGTGGTATTTTTATTTGGTTTGTAATATTTGACACTCCTCGTATTTTCTATCTTGCATGTATAAAGGTTTTTAAAACTTCATATTTCCGCTATATAATTCACATGCTTGTTTGTTTTATTTTTCCGCATTCGCGAGGGTTGTCACAGTAACACTACATTAACAAAAGAAAAATACAATAATAGCAAACCAAATGTTTAACAATAACACCACAGTAACACTACAGTAACACTACAGTAACACTAAGAAGAAAATAAAATCAGAGTAACACTACAGTAACAGTAGATTATACTATAGAATTACAATAACACAGAAATGAACAGCACTAAAAGAAACTTACATCTATGGATGATGCATGCACTTCCTCGTCAGTGCGAATATCAGCAGGTAAATCCACAACAATATGACGAACATTCCCAACAGGATTATTGGGTAAAGATGATGCCACGCCAGACTTGTTGGAATGTTTTCTTGAAATAGGGAAAACAACTTCTGAGCGATCTGAATGACCCAATCCGCCGGCAGCTTCCTCACGCTTCAACCTATCCCCAAACTTCTGATCATTCCAGTGTTGAATGAGTGGCAGCTCATTACTGAGCTTACTACCCCTCTTGATATACCGGTGGAAATACACAATAGCAAGAAGCACTATACAGCCCCGAACATACTTGGCTCCACGCACCGCTTCGCGTACACCAATCACCAGCTCTTCAAGAACATACTTACACCAGTTCAACTGGTGTATCCTTGACACATCTTCTACGGCAGATAAAAGTCGTAAATCAACGACAGCACCGCTTGCAGGAGCAAGAAAAGACGACATAGCAAATAGAACAAATGTCAGCTTAAACTCTTCGTCGGTCAATCCATTGCTGAGAAGTTTAGTCTTAACCGCAGAAAGTGGTATTGGATCTTTGCTACTGATAATGTTATACCTTTCACGCCATAAACTCTTCAATGATTCTCCATCGGACGATGAAGAACTGGCGAGACCTGTCACTAACAGCTCCAAATCATAGCCACCATTAGGTAACCCAAACACATCGCAAATGTCATCCTCAGTCAATCTAAACTTTTCTGTCTCCGAAACTTCAAAGTATTCCACGCTCCTAAAAGCAAACAGAAGTTGACTGAACATGGTCATTGGAACTGAAGTCAACTTCAGATGGAGCAACCCACCAAAGCCAATTTGTCTCACAGCCTCCTTTTTTTCCTCAGAAAGGGCAGATATAACAGCAGTAAGAGACGAAGGGCGACAACGTTTAGTAAAATCACTCGGCCTGTAAACAAAGACAAAGCATAGTCTCTTAAGAGCAAGTAGTAAATAAACATACAAAGGCACACAATGAAGTCAAATAAACAAAATTATAACACCCTATTACACAATAACAACAAAGTAACACGTATAAAAAAGTACACATACACTCTGATTTTACTAGACTTCACATCTGCCTTTTTAGTTTCATCAATAAGCAATAAAAGGTCTTCCTCGGGTTTGACTTTACGGTTTCCCTCAGCCTTTACTTTTCTCCCTGCCTTCCTTTGAGAAGGAGAAGACTTTGATGGAGACAGGCTTTTCATTTTCAATTTGACAATTGTTTCTGTAATAAAAAAGGAAAGAGAGTAATAACACACGAATAACAATAACAATAACACAACAATAAAATATAATAACAGTACATTAACAAAATAATAAGACAATAACAATAACACAACAATAACAACACAATAACAATACAATAACACCACAGTAAGAACACAGTATCAAGAGAATAACACCACAATAAACACACAGTAACAAGAGAATAACGCCAGAATAACACAACAATAACAAAACAATAACAACACAAAAATAACACAGTAACAGGAGAATAACACCATAATAAAAGAGGAAGGTAATTTACATAGATATAAAAAATTACAATGATAAACACTGTTGAATACATATTATCAAACATACGATATTACAAGCCGAGAAACTTAACTTACATTGATATACAAAATTACAATGAAAAACACTGTTGAATACATAATGTCAGACGGGCTACATTAAAAGCCGACAAAGTTAATGTACATTGATATTGAAAATTACAGCCTAAAGACATTACAGTCTTCAAAAAGAATCCCAAAATGTGCTTCATACTAACATATGACCTTACAGTCTAAAGATGTTACAGTCTTCAAAAAGGATCCCAAAATGTGCTTGATACTAACATAACATAACCTAAAACTCACTCAATTATTATGACATCATTTTGGTCATGAAGTATGTCAGAAGCAATTAAAAAGTGCATGGGAGTGTAAATGACATCAGGATCAAACATATGAATTAATGAAGGAACTCCAGATCTCCACATCACGGTTTGCTAGCATTTGCCGCCAATGGAAAACCGTCTTTGCAGCCTCACTACCAATCATGAAGCACTTGCATCGTTTTGAAATTAATTTTGTACCACGGAAGGAAGACTTCACACCCAGCTTAGTAATACTTGTTAGACGTTTCATGTATTCTATGTTGAAACCCGGTGCACATGGAACAAGTACATTTGAGACCATTTCTTACAAACAACAACCATATTTTTCTTGTCCTCCTTATTCTCTACATGTTCAAATACCCTATCCATTAAATCAGGGTTATTCAGCACTGAGCAAATTGAATAATTTTTGCGACCTTCTACAATAACTTCAGAAAGCTTATCATTCTTGAATAACAAGGGAAGAGCTTACAAAATGAGTCTATAGAAATAGACATTACAAGCCGAGAAAGTTTAAGATGACATAATAGTCAAAATTCAGACGGACCACCACTAGTAAATAAAGTACCAACCTATAACTTATATTGAAATAACTGAACCTAAGACATTACATTGATCAAAATGTGCTTGATACTAACATTACATAACCTAAATTTTAGTCAAGCATTATAACATCTTCATCAGAATGAAGGACATGATTTGTAAGTTCAAAAGAACAACAGAAATCATAGATTGGTTGATCAAGGTGAATTGTATAATTCTTCAAAAGAAGTGGCGGTGTGATATGCTCCAAATCACTATTGATTAAAAACTGGTGAATATGGAGAAGCGCCTTGGCGGGCTTAGCTGCAATCATATAGCACTTGCATCGTTTGGAAACTAATTTAGAACCCCTGAAAACAGACTTCACCCCCAGCGTAGTAGTACTTGTAAGACGTCTCATGTATTCGACGTTGAAACCAGGTGCACTTTTATGGAATAAAAAAATTTGAGACCACTTCTTACAAACAACAACCATATTTTTCTTATCCATATTATTCTCGACATGTTGAAAGACACTGTCCATTAGATCCGTGTTATTCAGTACTGACCACATTGATCTATTTTTACGACCTTCTACGATAACTTCAAAGTGCTTGTCCACATCAGACTCTGACACCCAACCCATGGTTTGTTTCTTTTCAATTACGTATTCATTAGCAAATAATGCTCTATCTTCCTCCTCTATATTATATAACCATCCCTTGCAAAGGATGTCCATATGTGTGTTTGGACCTAACAACAAAGGCAACACGCAAAGGCGTGAAAAGAAAAACATAAGAAAGTGGGAAAAACTGAAAGACAAACTAACTAACTAAGACTGCTGAAAGTAACGCCACAGTAACCCCACAATAACAAAATATCACCACAGAAATACCACGATTACAGTAACTCAAGAATAACCGTATATTAACAATACAATAACACCACAATAACACCACAATAACACCACAATAATAGGACAATAAACAATAACACCACAATAACACCACAATAACACCACTAAGTAACTAAGACTGCTGAAAATAACATTGAATGAAAGATGCAACTCAATGTTTATTTTTTGGCAGTATGATTGTATGTAATAACTAGGACTGCGGAAAGACAAACTATATTAACAATCAACGAACAAATACACTGAAATAACAGTAATATGACATAGTAATGGCGAAATAACAAGGAAAAATCCTAGAAATATGAATAGTTATGTGAAATCAACAAAATGAAAGCAGAAATTTGAAAAAATAACAATGTATAAGGTAAAACATTTAGACGAAGCTTGATCATAAGAAATTTGTTGTAAAATACAGAGAAAAGACAAAATAAAGAGAAAAGGACCAAAAAAACAACAAAAAAAACATTAAAAAATGGAATGAAAATAAAATATGTGGAAATAAGAAGACGAAAAGAGGAAAAGAAGAAGAAATAACCTGAAAATAAGAGGAAAAGAAGAACAAAGAGAGGAAAAAATCACTGATCGCCTGGAGTAACAACACAGTAACAAAGGAGAGAGAAAGGAGGAGTAACTGAAGCGTTAGAGAGAGAAAGCGAAATAACAATTATGAATTACGGTAAAAAAGAAATCGTTTTTAAATGCAGTAAAAAAACGAAAAATAATTACTACTGACAGGTGGACTTGATCTAGACCATCAAGCTTGTATAATCCTATGGTCTAGATTTATGAGGACCAACTCACCATAAGACTCTCAACTCACAAGAACCTAATATAGATAGAGAGGCTCTTAGTAAAGTTGAGTCCATAAGTCCTCTTATAGGCCCTTAGATCTTAGGAATAGATGGCTGAGATTGATGCTCCTAATAAATCTCATTTGGAATATACGTGGCATGATTAGTATATTTTGATACTCCACGTCAGCTGATTAACGTAAATCGGTAACGCTCGGCTGACTAGAGTTTGACGTTATTGTCGTATAACGGCGGTGATCAACTGATCTATTTAGGTCACACCTATAGGATGAGACCCAAATAGAATACTAATTATTTGTATACGATACAGTTTAATTAGGGTATTACATATATTTGATATGTACGTTTAGTTACGAGAGTTATTTATTGGAAATTGAGTTATGAACTCATTCCACTTAAGTTTATTAGTCAATTATACGATAACTGACTGAATAAATTTTACTTCTTATTTTAATACGATTAAATAAGATTTAATTTAGTGATTAATCGTTGATTCATTAAATTAGTTGAGGTAATGCATATATTTTGAGGTAGAGGTAATTAGTTAGTTATATTTATAAGGAGTTGTAAAATAAATTAACTGGGTATTGTGGGATCCATTATATATTGATATAATGGTAAAATATCACTTAAAAGTTAAGTACATATTGTTTATTAATTTGTGTCATATAATTGGTATGTGATCAAATTAACATCTAATTATACAAGATAATTAAACATATGATTATAAGTATTTGTGGGACAAATATCAAAAATCAAAATGGTCCATTATGGACTCATGTGCACCGGTTTTGTGTAGACAAATCACTAGTGATTTTACTCTACCAATTCCACACTCCACCAAGTGATTATGACATGTTATGACACATGATCATTATCATTATCTTATCCACACTCAAGTCATTTGCATGAGAATATAATAAGCAAAATAATCACCAAATTGGTGATGGTATGACCGGCCAAGTGCCCTTAAATAGAGCACTTGGTGGTTCATTTCATTTTGCTCATTTTTCCACTTGTTTTAGATATCTCTCTAAAATTCTCAACATCTCTCTAAACTCTCATATACACTAATATTCTCTACATATTACTAGTGTAGTAATACAATAATATTAGTAGTATTATATCTTAACTTATTATTAAAGTTAATGTAATTTAATGAACTAATTAGAGGAGTCTAATTAGAGGTCTAGGACTTTCAAATTTTCCTCCTCCTTCTCTCTAAAACTCATTCCCTCACTTTCTCTCTTTCACTTCTTTGGCCACCCACCTCCGGCCACCACGAAAAAAAAAAAAACTAGCTAGTTAATAATAAGTTAAGATTATTTGGGTTGATTCTTGGGTGCAACAAGAAGGAGACTTTCTACTTTGGAGGTTGTTTTATGGAGGATCATCCATTAATTTCATGCTCAAGAACAATAAGAAAAAGTTCTTATTGTGCCCATATTGAACCGAAAATTCCCAATGTAAGGATGTTTTCGTCTTAACGTTTCTTTTATACTTTTATATTTGCATGCATGATAACTAGATCCTAAATCATTAAGTTAATGTAATTTAATGAACTAATTAGAGGAGTCTAATTAGAGGTCTAGGACTTTCAAATTTTCCTCCTCCTTCTCTCTAAAACTCATTCCCTCACTTTCTCTCTTTCACTTCTTTGGCCACCCACCTCCGGCCACCACGAAAAAAAAAAAACTAGAAATACGACCAACTAACCTTCCACCTCTACCGAACTTCTTTCACCACCAACCACCACCACTAAAGCTAACAAAAAAAATACTAGATCTGAAAAACACACCACAAAAAACTAGATCTACCACCAACTAACCTTCCACTGCCGCCACCACCAGCCACCAGATCTGCTCCGTCTGCCGTCGTACTCCCCTCCTCTCTTCCTTCCGTGATACCCCTCTCTCCTCCAGTCCTCCGTGCTCCCTCCTTCCCCCTGTTCTTTTCTCTTTTTTTTTTCTTTTTCTGGTTGTTTGTTGTTGGGTGGTGTTGGAGATGGGTCGTTGGTGGTTGAAGGAATGGTGTTGGTGGTGGCAGCCCCTACCTCTCCTTTCTCGTTTTTTTTTTCGAATCTGGTGGTTGGTGGTGGGTTTGTGGTGGGCAGAGGGTGCGAAGGGGGGTTGTCGTTGGTGGGGCTGGGTGGGGGAGTGGTCGTCGGTAGGGGTGGGAAGTGGGTTGGGTGGGTGTCGTTGGTTTTTATTTTTTAGATCTCGTTTTTATATTTTAAATTTTTTATGTTTTTTTTACTTTTTTCAGATATGAAAACCACCAAATTTTTTTTGGTTAGTCGTGTTGTTTCACTAAAGTTTCACATATAATGACTGAAGTTACACTTTTAGTAACTGAAGTTACACATATAACGACTGAAGTTACACATTTTTTTTACTGAAGTTACACTTTTAGTAACTGAAGTTACACATACAATGACTGAAGTTACACATATAATGACTGAAGTTACACATTTTTTTACTGAAATTACTCATTTCTTTTTTATGTTTTTTGTTTTTTTTTTTCAAGTTTGTTATGTTTTTATTTATTTATTTTAAATCTTGTTTTTTAATTTTTTTTTTATGGTGTTTTAATTTCCAGATCTAAAGTTACCTTATTTTAGACTAAAGTTACACCATTAAGAGTTATATAACTGAAGTTACATGGGTAAAAACTGAAGTAATATAGGTTTGGACTGAAGTTACATAGGTTTGGATTGAAGTTACACTAATTTGGACTAAAGTTACACTAGGAAAGACTAAAGCATAAAGTTATACTATAAATGACTAAAGTTACACAAATAATAATTGAAGTTTCACTAATAAAGGATAATGTTACCTCATAAAAATGCTAAAATTAAATCAAATTTTTGGTTAAAGTTAAACAAATAAGGGTTGGAATTACACTCGTAATGACTGAAGTTACACTTATAAAAAAGGTAAAATCAAATAAATTTAACTTAAAATTACATAAATTCAAATTTATACGGTAAGAATCACATTCTGGTTGAAAGCGACACAAATAAGAGCTGAAGTTACACTCGTAATGACTGAAATTACATTCATAAAAAGTCTAAAATCACATAAACTTGTCTTGAAGTTTCATAAATTCAAATTTATGTAGTCGAAATCAAATTTTAGTTTGAAATTACAAAAATGATGTTGAAGTGACACTCGTAATGACTGAAGTTACACTCATAAAAAAGCTAAAATCATATAAATTTGTCTTGAAGTTTCATAAATTCAAATTTATGTAGTCGAAATCACATTTTAGTTTGAAGTTACATAAATAATGGTTAAAGTTACACTCGTAATGACTGAAGTTACATTCATAAAAGGGCTAAAATAACATAAACTTGTCTTGAAATTTCATAAATTCAAACTTATGTAGTCGAAATCACATTTTAGTTTGAAGTTACATAAATAATGGTTGAAGTGACACTCGTAATGACTGAATTTACACTCATAAAAAGTCTAAAATTACATAAACTTGTCTTGAAATTTCAAAAATTCAAATTTATATAGTCGAAATCACATTTTAGTTTGAAGTTACAGAAATAGAGGCTGAAGTTACACTCATAAATCTCAGAAACTCAAAAGTGCTCAAAAGTGATTAACTAAAGGCTAGAGAGAGAAAGTTAATTAATTAATGCAGAGTTAATTGATTAGTGTTAAGTATGTTTTTGTCTCTACAATCTCATCCATCCATCTCCCTCATCGAATGGCTAGGACGATGACTCATGGACTCAATAAAAAAGGGTGGACTCACAAGAATCTCTCTCTCTCTCTCTCTCTCTCTCTCTCTCTATATATATATATATATATAGAGAGAGAGAGTAAGGATCAATTGAGTCCTCCTATATGTGTGAAGTCCTTGAGTTCTCATCCTATCCATTAGATTTGTGAGATTAAAGGTTGAGATGTGTTGTAAAAAGGACACCCAACATGTGTCAATTTGATGTGACAATTTACCTCTCTCTTCCCTCTCTCCTTAGCCACTCATAGCCCCACTTCCCTATACACTATCTCACCTATAATTATTCCCTCCCTCTCTCCTCAAATCAGATTTTAAAACCAAAAAATCTGATTTGTCTCCCCAACCCATTCTCCCTCATTTTCTACTCTCTCATTTCACCATCTTCTTCATTAATTTCGTTACATTATGTGCATTCACTTGAAGTTTTACAAGTTTTGAATATAAATTTTGTAAGTAATTTTTTTATTAGTTTAAACTTTCTTACTTGTTATTTTATATGTGTAATTTCTGGGTTTTTTTCGTATGTTTTAAAATTCTCGCGTAAAATATAAGCGATTTTATAAAAAGCTTATAAAGTCTTCATCGGGACTCCGATTAAGGCGAAACAAAAACCTAACTTTATTATTTTTTTGAGTCCGTTGCAATGGTGATATTTTTGTATACCATTGATTTTTCAAATTATACATTACTGCTCATTTGTGCTCGAAAACTCGGTTGATTTTTGTTTAAATTACTTTTTAAATTTTTTTTTTAATCATATCTACGTTTTAAAATTTTTAATTGCAATTTTTTAATGACGATAGATAAGATTATGATGAAGATGATGAGAAACATGACCGTAAACTACAAGTAGATTTTGTGTAACTTCATTTTAATGACTGTAAGTTTAAGTTTTAAAGAGTATAATTTTAAAAGAATATAGTGTAACTTTAACTAATATATATTATAACTTCAGTTTTTAAAAATGTAACTTGAGAATAGAGTTTATAACTTCATTTTAAAGAGTGTAACGACTTTAATATTTTGGGTGTGTTACTGTAATGAACAAGTTTTGTAACTGTAACGGACAAGTTGTGTAACTATAAAATTGATTAAGTAATTTTAATTTTCATTATATCCAGTAAAAGAGTCGTCCATTTTAATTATGTTCTAATATAACTTCAATGTGCATCTTGTGTAACTTTGATGAATAATAAGCGTTACTGTAATGAACGAGTTGTGTAACTGTGATGAACAATGAGTGTGATTGTAATGAACAATGAGTATGACTGTAATGAACAAGTGTAGAGTGGATATGACTCAAGAACTCTATGTATATGTAAGGGCTGTAACATTTATTCTAATATTGTAAAGTTGATGTGACTCATTGTTTACATATATTAGAATGTAAATTCAGTTATACATATTACACTCATTGTTCATCATATCATTTTTACAAGAATGTAAATTCTGAATAAATTTTGTATAATTTCGCTTTTAAAGAGTGTAACAAAAATGTTTTGGGGTTGTAACTGTAACGAACAAGTTGTGTAACTATAATGGACAAGCTGTGTAACTTTAAAATTGATTTAAAATAACTATTATTTACATTATGTTTAATAAAATAGTCGTCCCTTTTAATTATACTTACTGTAACTTCAATTAACATGTTGTGTAACTTTAACAATTAATAGTGTTACTGTAATGAACAATCAGTGTAACTTCAAGTCTAATGTAATGAACAATTAATAGTGTTACTGTAATGGACAATTAATAGTGTTACTGTAATGAACAATCAGTCTTACTTTAATTAACAAACAATGTAACTTCAAGTCTAATTTGTGTAACTTTAATTAAGAATCAATGTAACTTCAAGCCATATATGATGTAATTTCAAATAAACGTCAAATTATACTTATAACCTCAATTATATGAGTAACTTTAAATATAAGAGTAAATTAAATAATTAGTTAGAAGTAGATATGATTTAACTTCAAACAAAATCGATTAGTACTGAAATTTTCAAAACCTCAATAATATATGAAAATAGCACCATTGCGATGGGCTCGAAAAAATAATAATTTTAGGCTTTTGTTTCGCCTTAATCGGAGTCCGGATGAAGATTTACGGAGCCTTTTATGTTGGTGCTTTGATTTTATGCGAATTTAATGTGACATGATGAGATGAAAGAGAAAATGTGATTTGTCCTTTGTAATGTCAGAGTGTCAGCCTACCCACACTCTCTCTCTTCCTATTACATTTTCCTTTTTTTCTTTAGCCTATAAAGACCCTACCTTCTCTTACAATCTAAACCATTGATCTCATTCATCTAATGGTTGTAGTAAGGACTTAAGGAATCTATAGATATTAAGGACTCAAAAGAATTTGACTATATATATATATATATATATATATAGTAATGAGATCAAATGAGTCCACCCCAAAACCTTGAGTCCATGAGTCCTCTTAGAGGCCCTTGGATCTTGGAGATCAATGGTTGAGATGAAAACACAAAAATGGTCATTAAATATGTGTTTAACCCACTTTCTCTCACATCCTCACTAATTAAACCACTAAATCATTAGTACCTACTTCCCTCTAACTCACTACTCTCACAATTCATTCACTCCTCCTTCCCTCTAAAATTCACTCCTCCTTCTCTCTAAAATC
>JAIUZE010074441.1:0-44145 GCA_022085475.1 Heliosperma pusillum | reverse complement strand
ACCTAGTTGTCAGTTTCATGCATCTAACAATTTTTATGCACCTGGTGCTCATTTTAATGCATCTAGAGTCCGTTATTTTCATGCACCTAGTAATTGTTTTCATGCATGTAGAAATTTTCGTGCACCTAGTACTCGTTTTCACGCATTTAGAGTAATTTTAGTGTACAAATTGAATTTATGTACATTAAGTACATATTTTTTGATATAATCAATAAATTTTGTTTAGTTACTGCAAGTATTTTGCTTGAATAAACTAAACTAATGGTAAATGATCCAACAAAACTTTTGAAACAAGATTTGGTGGAGATTTAGTGAGGGTTCTCACGGTTCTCATTATGTTAGTGGTTCTCACCGGATCCTGACCCTATATAGATATATATATATATAGATATATATATATATATACATATATATATATATATATATATATATATATATATATATATATATATATATATATATAGTAATGAGATCAAATGAGTCCACCCCAAAACCTTGAGTCCATGAGTCCTCTTAGAGGCCCTTGGATCTTGGAGATCAATGGTTGAGATGAAAACACAAAAATGGTCATTAAATATGTGTTTAACCCACTTTCTCTCACATCCTCACTAATTAAACCACTAAATCATTAGTACCTACTTCCCTCTAACTCACTACTCTCACAATTCATTCACTCCTCCTTCCCTCTAAAATTCACTCCTCCTTCTCTCTAAAATCTCTTCCCCTATTCTCTTTCTCTCTTCCTCTTAAATTCTCTTCACAGTCGACACCTACCACCACCGGCCACCACCTCCCACCGTCGGCCACCAAAAAAACCCAAAAAAAAAAAATTAAAAAAAACAAACAAAAAAACTAGATCTACTAAAAAAAATACTAGATCTACAAAAAAAAACTCCCTTAACCACCAATAACAACCACCATTGTCCCCACGACACCACTACCACCACCACTCATTGTCCCCACCAAAAAAACAACCACCGCCGCACTGCTCGTCTCCCACCGCTGCTATCCTCTCCCACCACCACTATCCTCCTCCTCTGTCGTCATCCCGCCGCCCTCCTCCTCTCTCACCGTCGTTCTCCTCCTTTACCGCCTTCCATCTACCACTCCCTCCCTCCACGCTCTACCACCACGACATACCACCACCCTCCTCTGCCTCCTCCAGTCTTCCTTCCTGCCGCCTGTCAACCGCCGCCCTACCTCCTCCTCTCTGCCGACAGCCCCGGACACACCACCACCCAACCACATGAACAAAAAAAAACTAGATCTAAAGAAAAACTAGATCTACGTCTCCTCGCCGCCTTCTCTGCCACCTCCTCATCGGCGCCTCCTCTGCTGCCGAATTTCTTTTTTTTGTTGTTTGGTGTGTCATGGTGTTTTGTGGGTGTCGTGGTGGGGGGACATGGGTTTGTTGGTGGGTAATGGTGGTCATGTGGGGGGCTGGGTGGTGAGTGTTGGGTGTGTGAGGTGGGTGTTGGGTATTATTTTTTCAGATTTAGTCTTCCTTTTCTTTTCTTCTTTTTCCTCTTCTTTTAGATCTACTAAAAATTGTTATTAATTTCAAAAATCAATAAGTTATCTACTTTTTTTCTTATTAGTTTATTTTAAACTTAGATCAACTAAATAAGAAGTGGATTTTTGAAAAAAACAATCGTACTAGAGTCGTTATTTTAATGACAGAAATAGTTATGTTTGTTATTTTTGTTTTATTTGGTGTTATTGTTGAGGCGATGGAGATTGTTGGTGAACGAAGTTACACTCTTAAAAAACGAAAGTTACACCCTTAAAAAACGAAAGTTACACCCTTAAAAAATAAAAGTTACACCCTTAAAAAACGAAAGTTACACTGTCAATGGACTAAAGTTACACTTTCAATAGACTAAATTTACACTATTAATAACTAAAGTTACAATTGCAAAAGGGTAAAGTTACCCTTAAAAAAGATTAAAATGTCATAAAATTGTCTAACAATTACAAAAAATCAAAAAATAATAAAGTTACACTATATTTGGATTAAAGTTATGCTTGTAAAACGTTAAAGTTACATACTAAAAATACGTAAAATGTTAAAAACTTGTCTTAAAATCAATTTTTAGTATAAGGTTACAGTATTTTGGATTAAAGTTACACTTGTAAAAGGCTAAAGTTACACTCTGAAAATACGTAAACTGTCAAAAAATTGTCATAAAATCAATTTTTAGTATGAAATTACATTATTTTAGATTAAAGTTACAGTCGTAAAAGGTTAAAGTTACACTCTTAAAATACGTAAAATGTAAAAAACATGTCTTAGAGTTACATTATTTTGGATTAAAGTTACACTTGTAAAGTACTAAAGTTACACTCTAGAAATACGTAAAATGTTAAAAACTTGTCTTAAAATCACTTTTTAGTATAAAGTTAGACTATTTTGGATTAAAGTTACACTTGTATAAAGCTAAAGTTATACTCTAAAAATACGTAAAATGTCAAAAGTTTGTCATAAAATCACTTCTTAGTATAAAGTTGTACTATTTAAGATTAAAGTTACACTTGTAAAAGGCTAAAGTTACACTATAAAAATACGTAAAATGTCAAAAACTTGGCGTAAAATCGCTTTTTAGTATAAAGTTACACTTTTTTTTAATTAAAGTTACACTCGTAAAAGATAAAAGTTACACTTGTAAAACTGTACAATCGTAGAAAAACAAAATTTATACTTGAAAACAAAGTCTCACCCTTAAAATGCTAAAATGTCATCAACTTTAAGCTAGAGAGAGAAAGTCAATTAATTAGTGGATAAAGAATGGATTAGTGTATTAGTTACTTTTTGCTTCTAATCTCAACCATCCATATCTAAAGATCTAAAGGCTCTTAGGAGGACTTAGGGACTCAAAAGATATGAGGGACTCATTTGAACCTTTCTCTCTTCTCTCTCTCTATATATATATAAATATATATATATATATATATATATATATATATATATATATATATATATATATATAGAGAGAGTAAAGATCAATAGAGTCCACCCCCTTCCTTAGAGTCCTTAAGTCCTATTTTGGACCATTGGATGAAAGAGGATGGATGGCTGGCTGAGATTGATCCTCCAAAAGGGTGATTAATATCACTCTCTCTCTACCCTTAATTAATTAACCACTAATCTATACTAATTCAATATATAAGCTTTTCCACACAATTACTTCTCTCTCATCCCACACAATAGCATTCTCACCACACAATCAAACTTCTCTCTAAAAAAAACTCTTTATTTTCTCTCATTTTTCCATCAAGCAACATCACCACCAAATAAAACCTAAACGAAATGAAAACCCACAATCACCCTCCGCCGCCGCCCTGCCACCACCCTCCTCCACCGCATGCTCCCCTCCGCCTCCCTCTTTCTGCCACCACCCTCCTCCACCCCACCTAACACTAGCCGACACAAACCCCACCCCGACCCGGATCTGCAGCCTCCCACCGCCCCCTTGTCTGCCGCCTCCCACCACCACACCACACCAACACCCTTATGTCCTCCTTCCTCCCTCCTCTTCTCTCCGACCACCGTCTTCTTCCTCCTGCCGCCAGTCCGCAGTTCTCCCTTCTCTCCTTCATCTTCTTCTCCTCCCTCTTCTCATTTGTGTTTCATTTTATTTTTTTCAGATCTAGTCTTTTTTTGTTCTTATTACTCTCTTCTTCTATTTTTTATTATTTTTTCCTTTTTCTAATTTATTTTAGTCTTTTTAGATCTAATTTGTCTTTGTGGTGTGTCTTCTTGTTTTTCAGATCTGGATATGAATTTGTGTTTGTGTATGTTTTTTTTTTTTTTTTCAAATCTGGAAAGGGTGTCCATTAAGGATGAATTAATTTTTTTTCAAAAAATTTGTGCATGATTTGATTTTGTGTATGTGTTTTTTTTATTCTAGATCTGAAAAAGGCTTTCAAGTAACAATGATTTCTATTAAAGTAACACAAATTTTCTATTAAAGTAACACAAATTCTCTATTAAAGTTACACATTTTATTTATTAAAGTTACATATATCGTCTATTAAAGTTACACATTTTATTTATTAAAGTCACATATATCGTCTATTAAAGTTACATATTTTATTTATTAAAGTTACACATTTTATTTATTAAAGTCACATATATCGTCTATTAAAGTTACACATTTTATTTATTAAAGTCACATATATCATCTATTAAAGTAACACACATTATTTATTAAAGTAACACTAGTAAAGTAACATAAAATGACCTTAAAAGTTACACTTGTTGATGTCAGATCTGTTTCTTATTTTAGTTTTTACTCTTGTTTTCATTTTTTTTCCTAGATCTATTTTTTTGTGAGTGTGGGTTGGTTTGTGGTGGTCGGATTACAGTTACACTCATAGAGGACTACAGTTACACTCATAAAGTATTACAGTTACACTCATAAAGTATTACAGTTACATTCTTAGAGGATTACAGTTACACTCATAAAGGACTACAGTTACACTCATAAAGGACTACAGTTACACTCATAGATGACTAAAGTTACATTCATAAATTTGTAGTAAATTACATAAATTCAACATGTAATAAAATTCAAAAAATTCCACTCAAAACGACCTAAAATAACTAAAGTTACACTCGTAAAATATTAAAGTTACACTCGTAAATCATCAAAGTTACACTTGTAAAATGTTAAAATTATATAAATTCAAATTTTTATATACAAAACCGTCTCAAAAAAATTAAAGTTAGACTCGAAAATCAGCAAAGTTACACTCGTAGAATGTTAAAATTATATATATTCAAATTATTATAGAGAAAACCGTCTTCAAAATTTAAAGTTACGCTCGAAAAATTAAAGTTACACTCGAAAAGCATCAAAGTTACACTCGTAAGGTGTTAAAATTGTTTAAATTCAAATTTTTACATACAAACCGCCTTAAAAAGTTAAAGTTACACTTTAAAACATTAGAGTTACACTCGCAAGCATCAAAGTTACACTCATAAATCTCAGCAGCTCAAAAGTGCTTAAAAGTGATCAAAAGTGATTAATTAAAAGTAGAGAGAGAAAGTTAATTAATTAGTGGATATGTAATTAATTAGTGATAAGTGTGTTTTTTAATCTCCCAAATCTCAGCCATCCATCTCCTTCATCCAATGGCTAGAATGAGGACTCAAGGACTCTATAGAAATGGTGGACTCAATTGAACTAAGCTCTATATATATATATATATATATATATATATATATATATATATATATATATATGAATTAGTATTTGTGTTTGTAGAGGTGGAGAAAACGGGGGTCGTACCGGTAGTCGATTGAGGAACAACATTAGAAGCATAATTGGAACGTTTTTTAGTAGACGACATTTTTCGTTTTGCTCTAGCCGCTTTTCCACGTGATTGGTTAGGAGCACAGTAAGGAGAATATGGACGCGGTGACGTGTTGACGTTAGTTACATTACTTGATAATAATGTCATGGAGTTTTGATCACGGACGGCTCTGTCATTTACATGACTTGAAAGTCGAGAACCTGAAAAAAAAACAATTTAGAATAAGATGTTGGAAAATAATTTAAGCACAACTGTGAGATGATGGCATATTTTTATGTAACTTTGTAGTGCACATAAGAAATTAGTAGAAGCATGAGAAATCAATATACCGTTTGTGTAATGTCTGAGAGCGGAGAACGGGAATTCAGCATTGGATATTGAGTACTTTCTTCAGTCACATGTCTTCTTTTCTGCCTCGATTGAACTTCACATAAAATTGACAATTAATTTTAAGAAACAAACCACCAAACAATAGATGACATGTTTTAGGGGATTGACTCATTTGTCTTGAAAGGAAACATAGATATTACTATTTAAAAAATAATTTAGCGCGTGTTGGACACATAAAATCAATTTGATAATACTTTATTGCATTACTTCGTAGAAAATTACTATGTAAAAAATTATCTACCGCGTAAATGACATAAAAAATAAATTGTGATATGACTTGATTTTTCGTTATTCGTAAAAGTTATTGTAAAATAATTTTATATTCGTCTTTACCAAAATTCATTATTTACATATATATATATACTCTCTCTAATCTCTTTCTTAATTTGAAATTTTTTTAATAACGTCTTTTTAGTAATAAAACAAAATTAGACGGTTTTGAACATCACAACAACGTAATCAAACATATCGTAAATCAATTGTTAAATTATTTAGTTATGCAATTTCCGATTAAGACGGTTTTCATCATGTCGACCGATGACGTAACCACGATGAAGCTAATAACGATGTCAAAAAATGATATACGAATATATGATTCATCTGAGCCCAATACTAAAATCGAAACCTAGCATTGTATATATGTCTCTCTGAGCCCAATACTAAAATCAAACCCTAGCCCAATATCTTACACAATTATTTCGGTTATAAATAAGTGGAAACCCTAAGTAAACCTCATTATTCCATTGTCACTCTCTCTCTACAGCTCTCACTCTCCGTCCTCATTCTCGTCCGCCGCCGCCTCTCCTCTTAACTAAATCGGCCGCCTCCCTCAACTCACTCTTAATCCGCCTCCCTCTTTCTCATCCTCTATTTATCTCATTCTCACAAATACCATATAATCTCCTTTTCATATTTATTAAGATCCGGTCATATGTGCATTTTGAGGGGTTATTGAAGATATTTTCGTACATTTTGAGGCGAAATTAGTACTTGGTCGTCGAAGAACATGAAGATCCGGTCGGAAAATTATATATAAAGGGTTTAATGAAGATGTTTAAGGAGATTTAGGTAATAAACTTTCATATTTATGCGTTTTTAATGACATGCATGTAGTTAATAGTAGTGTCTACAAATTAAACTAACGACTATTATAATTTTCAGACATTAATGTGTTTATTAGACATGAAATCGTAGTGAATATTGGTATTTAAACATGTTTATTTCAAAAAAATTCAAATGTTTATTATTCGAGAATATTAGGAAGAATATTATTAGATATATGTTATCATTAGATAATATATTATTAGTTAGGAAATATTATCTTTAGGAATATCTTTGGATTATTCCTCAAGTCAAATCTACTATATAATGTAATCAGATTCATCAATAATAATCACGTCATTCAGTTATAATCTCCCTTTCATATTATGACATGGTATCAGGCTTAATCGATCCCTAAACTCTTCCACTTTGCTACAAAATAGTGCTTAAATCGCCGGCAGGAGATGGCGGTCTTGAACCATCTCCGGCAGGTATATACGGTTCGTTTCCATAGAGCCGTGCACTTTCATTATTTTAATTAGTAGTCATCATTAAAGAAATCCAGGCCCTACAATACTCATTACTAGGGGTGTTCATTCGCGGTTCGGTTAACCGAACCGCGAAATTAACCGGTTAACCGCCCAACCGGTTCGGCTAAATGGCGAACCGTAACCGAACCGTTTGCTGCGGTTATTTTCGGTTCGGTGAACCGGTTGAACCGGTTCGGTTAGTGCGGTTAACCGAAACCGTTGCATTATCGGATTTTTTTTCCCAAATAGAAACTTTGTTCTATTTTTTTCTATCATTGACATGTTTTAATGGTGAATATAGTAAAACTCTACAAGATAAACATAATATTAAAATTATTAAAGATAAAATAATAGGAAGAGTTAACTGTTGAACGTAAGACAACGTGATTCAATAATAGAATGGTGAATAATAAGTGAGGAGGCGGGTGGTTGGGTGTTAGAATAAGGGTGAAATGAGAGTTTGAGTGCAAAAAGAAGGGTAATTATTAGTTTTTGGGCTAGCCAAATAATATTTTGCTATGGATAATAATGTCACGGTTCGGTTTCGGTTAACCGCGGTTATGAAAATCCGAACCGTAACCGAACCGTTCATGAGTAAATAGAACCGGTTCGGTTAACCGAACCGTTTTTGTGTTTCGGTTCGGTTAACCGAACCTAAAAAAAATGCGGTTTTCGGTTTTTTCGGTTCGGTTTTACGGTTCAGTTAATTATGAACAACCCAACTCATTACCCCCATCAACTTACATATTCCCAATTTCCCAAACCCCGTACAATCTCATCTTCCCCAAAACGAATTTCCTCTTCCCACGCAATTAACCAACCCAATACCCACCTAGCCACCATTGTTCATTGTGCCAATCTATGTCCCTGTCGACCAACCAGCCACCGCGGCCATAACCCACACCATCCCCACACCACAATCACATGTCGATCTCCGTTGCCTCTCCCTACCTACCAGCCAACCACCCATATCCACGCCGATCCAAACCCTACCACAACCACCCGACCACCCACCACCGGGCTCTAGATTATATTATTAGGAAAATAAACTTCTCTGCCCTCCATTGCATATCTAGTTGTATGGCCTTCGTCGTCAATCGCCTCGTTGATTCCGTCCACGCCAACATCGATTCTCCCACACTTGCCGCTGTCCAAAGTTGCTACGAAAACCCTCTCTGCCATGTCGCTTCGGCGACCGCCACTATTCTAAACCCCCGCCACGTCCGTATTTGTTGCCTTCTCTTCGTCCGCCTCCCAGCAACCACCCCTGCCTAACGAGCCGGGTGGTATGACATCATCGGCCGTATTCAGCAGCCGCTCGAAGTGCATCGACGTGTGTTTATTTGTTTAGTCGTATTGTTTTCTTTTAATTTTATTCCATTGTCCGGTTGAGTATACTACGGCCCTCACCGTTTGCTGGTGTCTCACGAGTTGCTTCGGCCCTCGTACATCATTTGTTTCGTAGGTGTTTCACGAGCTGCTACGACCCTCGTGCACCTTGACGTCTATTTAGTTTGTGTATCACGAGTTGTTTCGACACTCGTGCACAATTAGTTTTATTAATGTTATTAGTGTGGCTCTTCCTATGGCACGATCTCGACAAAGGCAAGACAATACATTCGGTGAAAGTGTCGACAAAGGTCAACTTGGCTTATCTATATCGGCTTTATCAACTATTTTTTGTCCGGTCAAAGCGTTCGTCTAACTACCGTTTTGACTGAGAGGGTGTATTAGAGAATATTAGGAAGAATATTATTAGATATATATTATCATTAGATAATATATTATTAGTTAGGAAATATTATCTTTAGGAATATCTTTGGATTATTTCTCAAGTCAACTCTACTATATAATGTAATCGGATTCATCAATAATAATCACGTCATTCAGTTAGAATCTCCCTTTCATATTTTGACATTTATGTTTATTTAAGCAACTATATAAATTTGTTTATATACTTCTCAACATTAAAATAAAAAAAATGTAATAAATACGGATTACCGCTTTAAAATTCATTTAAACATTAATGTAATTAAATTGACTTTTACTATTATTATTTTATTTTTAATTTTAATTGTAATAATTTTATATGATCTATTGACTTTATCTGGATTTTATTAATTAATTATTGTTATTATCACTTATAAATGATCTCTTATCTCTCATAAATGTGTTCTTATAACTTGTTAATATTACCACTTACATATTATTATTATTATTTCTTATAAGTTATTATAATGGGAAAACTTAGATCTAGGATATTAATGGTGATCTATATTATGACTTGAACATAATAATGTTGATGAACTGTTAATAATATAATAGAATGTTTAGAAAGAAAATAGAAGATATGACTTATAATATAATAATGTTGATGAAATAATAATAATACTTGTTTTGGTCTCCATCTTAATGTGGCTAAGACTGAGGTCTTTTGGCCTATTGAGGATCCTCGGAGTCGGCTTCCCGGTGTTTTCCCCCTTACAATTGCTCGGCCCTTGCGTGGTGTCACGGTGTTGGGTGGACCTGTCAGTACTTGTCCTATTTTTGGCAGTGAGCTTGTGGCGAGGAGAGTGACTAAGACCATTGAGCTTATGGATTTAGTCGCGAGGATCGAGGACCCGCAATGCGAGTTGCTTCTGCTCCGTGCTTGTACCGGTATTTCTAAGCTCTATTTTTCTCTTCGTACTTACTCCCCTGGAGTCTTTGGGTCTGTACATCTTCGCTTTGATGCAGCACTTCGTTCTAGCTTGGAACGTATTGTCACCGCGTCAGGGCCTGGTTTTGGGGATTGGCAGTGGCGCCTTGCCACATTCCCTTTTCAGTTGGGTGGGCTCGGTGTTTATGCTGCGGGGATGTTTTACACTATGCTTTTGTGGCTTCCCGTTTGCAGTCTACAGTTTTGCAGGCTACGCTCCTACGGCCTTCTGGTATTGTAGATGCTGGTCCTACTTTTGACGATGCCTTGCGGCCGTTTTCGGAGGCTACAGGTTCTGATTTTTTACGTGATCGTAGTAAAATCGATGCCCCTAAACTTATGAAGAAATTGGCAGATATATATTTCGCGACGGTTGTTGCTTCTTCAGAATCTGTTTTCTCTTTGACACCGCGTCAGCTTGCGTTGTGGAATTCTCAACAAGGTGCCCACGCCTCTGATTGGTTGCGTGCGGTTCCTATCTCTAGGTTGGGTCAGACGATGAACATGTGGACTTACCGTAGTGTACTGGGGTATCGACTGGGCGTTCCGTTATTCACGGTATCTAGGCCTTGTCCTGCTTGCTCTCGGGTGTTTGTTGATGATGTGTATGGGGACCACGCTGTTTCTTGTACTGGTACTGTGGGGGTTAAGCATCGGCATAACCTTGTTTGTGACACCTTATTTGACATATGCTATAGGTCTGGTATTTCTACGGGCAAGGAGGTTGATATCGGTTTAGTTGATGGGCATGGCGGATCTCTTCGTCCTGCGGATTTGCTACTTTATTCCTGGCACAGAGGGCGTGATGTGTGTGTTGATTTGACAGGGTCTTCCCCCTTGACTCAGACTGGGTTGTCCGATTTTTTGCCGGGACGGGTTGTCGCTGATGCTGCTCAGCGCAAATGTGCTAAGTATAGAGATTTATGCGCGGCTGCTGGCTATGGTTTCCTACCCTTCTCTTTTTCTTCGCTTGGAGAGCTGGGGTCGGATGCTGTTGACTTGCTCAAGCGGATCCAGAAATTCTCGGTATCTCAGGATGTTGGGGCTCGGGTGGCCGCTTATATCTTTACTAGGCTTAGTTTTTCTATAGCTAAGGGGGTGGGGGCCCAGATTGTCTCTCGGTTTCCCACCAACTTCTTGTAAACTTTACATTTTATTTTAATGAAAGTTGCTCGCATAATAATAATAAAATAATAATAATAATAATAATAATAATAATATAATGAGATATAAGATCACCATAATAATGACTTATAATAATAAATTATGTTTACAAAATAATAATAATAATAATAATAATAATAATAATAATAATAATAATAATAATAATAATAATAATAATATATCCAAAAGTTAACATTATAATGACTTATTATCATTACAAATTAATGAATAATATCAATTTAGGTGAGTGGTGAAACCTAACTATCAATGGGCTGAACATTACACATATGTTTTTGCATTACATTTTTTAGAATGGGTAGAGCCAGTCCAAAAACTAATGGGCCGGTTATGAATCTCATATATGGACGAAATATAACCCAATTCTTATGGACCGGACCTGACCCAACCAACCCTGGTCGGACCTGACCTGACCCAACCTGGTCGGACCTGACCCGACCCAACCTGGTCGGACCTGACCCGACCCAACTAGGTCGGACCTGACCCTGCCCAACCTAGTCGGACCTTACCCGGCCTAACCTTGACCCGACCTGACCCGACCCACCTTGACCGGCCCTGACCCGGCCCACCTTGACAGGAATTGAACCAACCCACCTCACTCAACTGACCCAAATTAACAGCAGTATTTTTTTTTTGTGTTTACATGACAATCAAATGTTCTAATGACAATGAAATCTTACTACAGGCATTTGTGGCATTGGCGACTGTTTAAAAGTTAAGTTCTTTATCTATTACCAATTAATTAATAAGTTACCTCTGATTATTCAATTTTTTTTCCATTTTCACATTGATTGATTCTTTATTTTATATATTATTTCAGGAAATATCAGTCAACATAAAGATCTTACAAAAGAAGAAGCTACCATGGACATATAATAATGAGAGATTATTTAAGATAAGTGTAGGCGTGTAGCCATCACATGTACTTCCATGCTAAAACATAAACCTAATAATTTTAAATTGTAATTGTAACAAATGTACCGTTTTCGTCGTTGTTTTGATTATTCTTCCTCTTCTTTTCAGTCGATTTTGATGATGACCCATTTTCCATGGCTGAATTCTAACCCAGCACCTTATTTATTACAGTCAATTATTTAAGCGAGGATTAGTAATTTGCTTCTTTGTGTATTGATTTTTAGAATTTTTATTTGAATTGATATTAGTGTAGCTTTAGATATGAACAAAAAGCTGTATTTTCATTCTGTTTTAAACTTCCAACATTGTTCCATAAAGAGTAGACAACGACACGTATTAAAAGGTAGCCACTACTTATAACTGCTCTTTTATAACTGACAGAGCCACTACATATAACTGCTCTCTTATAAGACTAATGATAAGTCAGTAAATATACACTTTTTAAAGTAATTGACAAATCTGAGTCCTCATTATTTTATGTTCAATTGATAGTAATGCTGCATATCTTAACAATGCTCTATATTGTATGATCATTTATAAATTTGAACTGTAATGCTCCATATTGGTAAATAAACTTAGTTTACTTCTATTATTTCAGTCAATGTTCATATATTTGAAAAAGTTTTGGTTATAGTATCAATGTTTTTTAGACATGCTTTTATAATTTATATACACACCATACATACCTAACTTGAATAAACGTTTTTCTTTGATGGTCTAACTTACTTTAATTTTTTTATTTAAATCAAAGTTCATATTTGTCAAACTTCATTCTATGTTGTAGCATCTACTTATTATTTGTTTCCTTAAATTTATAATATAAATAAGACTAACCTACTATTTTAATATAAATAGAAATCAGAGAGTCCATTACTTGTTTACTTCTTTATTTCCTGTTTTATTTGGTGATTGGTTCGTATTTATCCTTTTTATTAATGAATGCTTTGAAATAAAATACAAAAGGATATTAGAACACTATTGTTTTGTTTTGATTTTAGATTGCTTTATTATGGAATACAGTAAGAAATAAAAAACTGAAGCTGTATTATTAACATTTCTAATTACTTTTCTAATTACAGTTGATGCCATACTAATGGCGTCTAGTAGAATTAATTTGTTACAAATGAATCGTTTAAAATGTCGACTTAAAGATAGACTCCAAGTTGCAACTTGTAATTTGTTGTCATATCTTGCTTTTGCTATATAAATAATGTAGTCTCGAAGCCGTATCTTGTCTGCGGCCATATCCTACTTTTGTTGTATCTGTTGTTTCTATAATCTGCATATCACCTAAGTAAAAAGCACTGATTGAAAAAAAACTTGCATTCCAAACATTCATACAACAACAGAAAAACCAGTGTCGAAGGAAAAATTGCAAAATCCAAAATGAAAGGAAATACTGTAAAATGTAACTAAAAACTGCTCAAAACCCCAAAATGCAAAAAAACATAAATGTCTGATAGATTTTAATGACTGCTTTGGGGATTATATGGTCAAATTCTGCTTCCCAATATTGACCATTTCATTCTTTGTTGCAGATGACTTGTCGGAAATTTCAGAGTTTGACATGATTTCTTTGTGATTTGAAAGCTCTTCAGTCAAAGATGATTTAGATAGGGCAGTAATGACTAACTATCATTGAATTGCTGTTGCTGGTAGTTGCACTTGATATTGAACTTTGCATTGTCTGTTTGTTAGTGGAAAAAATTGATGTAGATTAGTGTAATCAAGTTTAACATCTAATGCCTAACATATTAAAATGTAAATTGACATAAGAAAAATGTGGCACCTTATCTGAATCGTCATTCATTTGATTCCACTTTGATATAGTTCTCTTGTCATCAGAAAGATTAATCACACCATAGGTTGTTGACTTCTGCTCTATGTTGTAAACTTTTGTGACTTTAATTTTGACGATAAACTCTTTATCAAGAAATGTATGGAAATATGGTGGTGGCGTGCGACTATACATCTGGAAAAAAATATTAGATAGTCTAAGAAAATTGGAAAAAAGAAGTTGAGTAAATCTTAATCAGTTTAAATTAGATAGTTACCTCATCTTCATCAAGTATTTCTTGGGCTGTCTTTCCAAGTAACTCGTGCATAAGGTCATCCCAAATGATGAACTCATATATGTTTGCTTTTTTGAATGTAACAAAAAATTTCAGTTGGAATCTGTTATAAACATGATATTGTTAAGAATTCAAAATGTGTTGTTCTCTTATAATATTGTGAATTTGTTGATTGTTATACCTTGAGATTGCTGACTTCATATCAATGCCTTTCAATGGGCAAGGCTGACCGTTTGGTTTGTCCTTCTCGTAAAACCATAACCCATCGTCTGTTTGCTTCACTTTTGATCTACAATCTTTGTGTGAGTTGTAATACCATTCACATGATGTATAAAGTTCTTCAAAGTAGGCCTTAACAACACAAGATCCAGGTTGTGTTACTTATTCAATTTCCTCCAATGACCTAATGTTTGCACTTGCCAGAATTTGTGGGTGGAATGTGTTTCCATTATCATCATCATCGTCGTCAGAATTGCTTATAAAATCCCAACATTAAGGAAAATAATAATTGTATTAAATTAAAATTATGAATTTAAACATAAAGTGAAAGTAAACTTATAAAAAATGGAACCATTATTTGTTGAATTCATGTACTCGGCTGATATCTGGATTAACATATATTTTTGTTGCGCCCCATGTTGTTTTTAAGCTAACTTCACCTAATCAAGTTTTAAAATTATCATGGTCAATGATATCATTTCATTTAGTGTATATATATTACTTGTAATTTGATGTTTGTTGATACCTTCCCAAACTGAAACCTTCACATGCATGAGTAATAAAATTGGTTTCTTTTGGTTCTTAAACTCTGTTTCTATTGTTGATATTCGGTCAACATATTCTCCAAAAATAGTGCAGCATATAGTTTGGTGGCTGAAAAGTAAACATGAAAATTGTTACATGATACGTGTTCAAAACTAATGCTTTTGGATAGAATAAAAATTCATACTTTTGAGTATTTAAGTAACTTATTCCGTGTTTTCTAACACTATTGTCCTTTTTTTAACATCTCCACCACTTGATACTTTGATTGGATATATATATATGTGCAAGTTTACCCACAACATCTGTAAATAACATGTATTAGAAGTAGCTAACTTTAACTTTGACCATAAGTAAATAGCCCGAATCTTACCAATATAAAGGCGATTTGGAATAGTCCCCTGATAGATTTCATTAAAAGTAACGAAGAAATGAATCACCATGGGTATTGATGATGTTGTAATTGGCACAATCTTTGTACTATATTCCAACCATATTTTGCACTTGTGAAATGTTGCCCTGTCGAACCCACATCTGTTTGATGATGTGGTGAACTTTCTAATGATGTATGTCTCACCTTCATTTAACTTTTCTAAGAAAAATCCTGCTAGCCTCCTTTTTATTGTTGCTTGAATGGTGTCCTCCTATATGTAAAAAGTAGATTGAATTTAATTGTGATAATCGATTAATTGTGAAGAATTAAAGCATAACAAAAGAAGTGTTTACTTACGTTTTCGTCGATGAGTATTAGTTCAATACCTAGCAATTCTTTTGGTTCTGAATCTGTTTTCTTGCACCACATTCGCATTACTCTTACTGTGATTTGTTCGTTTTTGGAAGTGTTATTATCGATTGAAACAATTGGAATACTTTGACTTGGTACCATTGTTATTGTGACTGTCTTTTTTTGCTATTATAGCTAATGAGATGAACATAAGCCATGAACCTTTGGCATTTATAAGCACTGAAGCCAACAATTATGATAGATGTGATAATAACTACTGGCTAAAATGGGATTACTAGTTTACCGCTACCCATGATCTAGTAACTGCTTGGCAGCTTGGCAGTTCGTTCCTGCTACTTATGTATTTGTTGATCTATTGAATATTACTTTCTCAGAATTGGGTATTGGGTATTTTATTTATATCTAGAAAAGATACAGGACTTATGTTGGCCCAATTATGTTGGTCATAATAAGATTGTTGGCTGTCTTTGTGAATTATACAAATAATATGACTATTACGAATTGGGCCGACAAAATTTTGGCTTGTAGAAGAGTAGAATAGACGGTAGCATTTAGTTATGCCACCTTCTTTAGTGGAACGGAGGCAAGTTATTTGTTGGCCTATTTTTTTTCCAAGTCTCGTCTCAGTGATGATCGGTTTTAACCCCGCGTGAGAGACTATTATTTTATATTTATGCCACTAATTGAATGCAGGCTGAATTGTTTTTAATATAATTTTACGCAAATTTGGGATTAAAACATTAAAAAAGTTAATTTGATTGTTTTAACATACTGCATTGCTTAAAATTTGAATGTGCATTGTGCATTGTGCATTGTGCATTGTGCATTGTGCATTGTGCATTGTGCATTGTGAAATTTGACATACTCGATAGGAGGATCCTGGCAAATTTTGGCTTGTAGAAGAATAGAATAGACGGTAGCATTTGGTTATGCCACATTCTTTAGTGGAACAGAGGCAAGTTATTTGTTGCCCTATTTTTTCTCTAAGTCTCGTCTCACTGGTGATCGGTTTTAACCCCGCGTGAGAGACTATTATTTTATATTTACGCCACTAATTGAATGCCGGTTGAACTGCCTTTATTATATTTTTACGCAAATTTGGGATTAAAACATTAAAAAAAATTAATTTGATTGCTTTGATATACTGCTAGGGATGTTCATATTTATACCCGGACCGGCGAACCGGACCTGACCGGACCGTAAGGGCCAGACCGGACCGGACCGGCCATACACATGTCCGGTCTCCGGGTTACATTAAAGGGACCAACCGGTCTCCGGTCAATACCGGTCCAAAACCGGGGTTGACCCTCTGAGAACCGGTTCAAACCGGCAATACCTTTGAGCGGAAAGTATGACACGCTGACTTATTGAATAATAAAGGCATAAGATTTTCAAAAACTCAAATATGGCATATAAAACGTCTACTGCTCTGATTCTTGGCAAGTTGGAGTAAATATGGTCAATTGGTCAGACTTACCTATTAAATTAATTCCTAATTTTTAGGAATCCCATATTAAATAGGTATATAAATATTTACATGTTTTGAATATTTTTAGATTAAGGAAATAATTTCCTATTTTTAATCTTTGTACATTTCCTTTTTTTTTTTCTCATTTCCATATACTGATTACTCCAAATATTACTCCACATATCACTCCACATATCTTTCCCAACTCCTTCAATTATTCGGTGGGCACTCCATTTCATCTTTTCTCAACTCCATATTCATAATCATATATATTTACTTGGCTATTCTCCAACTTGAAATCTGGACTTGATTTTTAGAGCTAGTAATTTGTTTTGGATTTAATTTTTGGCGTTCAATCTTTTGGAGCATTGAGTTGTTATAGTTCTAACAACACAAACCAGGTCCGGTTTCAGCCACCTCAGGTCCGGTCGCCGGGTTTGTTTCCAGGAAGTAACTGGTCTCCAGTCTGACTCGGTCCGGTCCGGGTTTGGACCTTTGTACAACCCTACATACTACATTCCTTAAAATTTGAATGTGCATTGTGCATTTTGAAAATTGACATTCTCGATAGGAGGATCCTGGCAAATTACTTATGTGCATTGTGAAGATCATACAAAAAGTTAAGGATGTCTAGTACTCGATTTTTTTACTAAAGCTTTGAATATCTGTTCAAGTGAATATTTTAGATTCTAATTGTGAAATTGTTGTCTCGTAGACGGTTGTATAGTTCTTTTTTGGACTTTCTGCACGGTCTTGCAGATTTGCGTACGATAATTAATTCTATTAAAAAAATGCCTTTTTTTGTTGTACGTGCAGCTGTATGCTTTTTTCATGAAATGATGTCTATTACAATAACACAAAATAAGAATTACGGATAAACATCTTTTAGAAACTTTTTTGAAAAGAAATACAACTTCGAATATTAATGCAACTGATTAACATAAAACTTGCTTAATGAAAACCTAATATGTAGCCTAATCCTTGCATACAATTTTCTGAAATCTGTAGCATTATCACAAAATGCTCGACTTAAATGTGAATCTTCCATTGAAATTTCTTTTCTTTGGTTTTCTTTGGGTTTTTGATCTCATCTTTTCCTTTTTCGACATTTCCTATGCTGCTAATCTCCTCTTGTGACAATTTTGTTGATGATTCAGTTGTTATGCCACTGATGTCCTTGCATTCCACGACTTCTGCTGGTGCGTCATTTAAGCCGTCACTAATGTCCTGTGCACAAATATTTTAGCAATACATAATATTAAGCATCATATAATATGATTGTATGTTTGTTTACCTGTACGGTCTTCTTTTGTTGCTTCCATTCATCTATAAGTTGTTGGTTGTCGGAATAATCTAACGGTTTGTAGCATGTAGAGTTTAACTTCAAATTATACCTTCGATGAACTTCAAGTTTTAGCACATATTCCTTCTCTAAGAAAGAAATTAGTTCTTTCAGGATTACTTGCATATCTCCTTCCTACATTATAGTTTAAACATAAAATATACCATAAAAAATTAACGTTAATTTTGTTTAATTTGTATCTTAATGTTAGTTACCTTTTTAAACATTTCAATGCATTCTAGTGAAGTGATCTTGATTTTCTTCCTTATTAGCTTATTGTTCATAATTACTTCAGCTTGATTTCCATTAACGTCTTGAATGAAGAACTTTACCTTGAATCTAAATGTGTTTTAAGATTAGGTTAAGAAGGGAAATTTATTTATGGCTTATAAAAGAGTTATACCTTGTCTCCCTTTCAATGTTGCCTTCCTCACTTGCAGAACAATATTCTTTAGAGCAATACCATTTTTTTATCTTTTTTCTTTCCACATTTTGCTGAACAAACTTTGCATACGTTTTTGTACCAACCATAGGTTACATCAATTTCTGCTGCCGTTGTAATAAATTTTCCAGTCTGCCAGAAAAAAGTGCAATGGTTAAAAATTATTTTTGTAATGTTCATTATGGTAATATATGGTTTCCTTTTACCTTCCAATCAGTAGTTATTTCAGCAAGTGATTTGCAATTTCCATAGACTATATCATTGTTCTCCATTGCCACAATACCTTTCTTTATGGCTGATAATTATGATAGGCTGCGTTTTTATTGCCATTAAAATATTTAATTTATATATAAATAATAATTTAAGAATAGATAATTTCTTTTTTATTATTTACCTTGCTCTAAGTTCTTGCACTTCTTGAATAGGTGGATTAATATATATCTTGGATGTGTTGCCTTTTGTTGTTTTTGTGCTTTCTACATTTATATTCATTTAAATTGAGGCAATTTTAGAATGATAAAACAATATTTGAAACAACAACTATGTAAATAGTATTAAAAATATACCTCGAGTCATGTTCATTTGAACACATTGTAATGCAACTATTGGTTTCTCTACCTTGAAATACTTTTCTCTTGCAATTTTGGTAGCTTCAGCCACATATGGCCCCCAAAACCAAAGGGGTAGTTCATTCACTTTTCTACACACATTATCTAACACACGATGTTCATCCACACCTTAACATATATACGCAAATGGTTGATGGTTGATGGTTGATGGTTAATTATGTTTATATTAGTATATGTTTAAAATGTAAGTATGGACAATTATTTGTAGTTTTGAAATTACCTATCAAAGGACGTATGTCCAAATTGTTATCTACGATGTTTTTGAAGCTAACAAACTTCAAGCCATACGCAGGCAATGCTTCAATGACAATTTCTTCAACTGTAGTTGCATTTCCAAATCTAAGGCTGTTGGAGTAGGTGTCCTCCACAATAGTGCGTCACATAATAAATCTTATTATGGAATATAATTGGGATAATTATTGACTACATATATGATTTGTCAGTTGATTAACGTAAATCAATAACGGTTGGCTAACTAGAGTTTGACGTTATTGTCGTTTGACGGCGGTGATCAACTGATCCCTTTCGGTCACACCTAAAGGATGAATCCAAATAGTAACTAATTATTTGTATACGATACAGTTAATTAGTACATTACATATATTCGATATGTACGAGAGTTAATTATTAGAAAATGAGTTAAGAACTCAAATTCGATTAAGCTTATTTTTCAATTATGCGATAATTGACTAATAAATTTATATCTTATTTTAATACGATTAAATAAGATTTAACTTAGTAATTAATCGTTAAATTACTAAATTAGTTAAGGTTTTGAGATAGAGGTAATTAGTTAATTATATTTACAAGGAGTTGTAAAATAAATTAACTAAGCATTGTGGGACCCATTATATATTGATATAATGGTAAAATATTACTTAAAATGTTAAGTACATATTATTTATTTAATTGAGTCATATAATTGTTATATGATCAAATTAACACTTAATTATACAAGATAATTAACCATATGATCAATAAGTATTTGTGAGACAAATATCAAAAATCAAAATGGACCTAACTAGGCCAAAATGGCCGGTTGGATTGTAGTTAGAAGGGTGATGATTTTGTTCTTGTTTTTACTCTTTAGTTACTTATTGAAAGTGACATAACAAGTAGAATATAATCATCACATATACTACAACACTCCACTCAAATGCATGTGATCAAATTGAACAAAATAAGAGTCCTTTTGGACTAATATGGACCGGCCAAAATGGCCTTATAATGAGCAAATGTTGTTCATTTTTCATTACTTCATTTTGTGCAATTTTTACTCTTCTCTCTAAAAACCTTCCTCTCACTAATAACTCTCATATACTAATATTTCCTAAGTATTACTAGTGTAGTAATATAGTCTAATATTAGTAGTATATCATCTATCTTATTATCTAGTTAATAATAAGGGTAGATTATTTGGTGTCATCTTGGTGCAACTTGAAGGAGGTCTTCTAGTTTGGAGATTTCTTGTGTTCATCCATATTTGTAGCTCAAGAAAAACAAGAAGGAGTTCTTGTTGTGCCCATATATTTTCCATATCAATGTGAGGAAATTTCTTCTTTTATATAAATGTCTTTATATTTGCATGCATGTTACATAGATCATTAAATACTAAATTAATAAGTAATTTAGTAACTAATTAGAGGAGTCTAATTAAGGTTTATGGACTTTCAAAGGCGACATAATTGTGGAACAACGATGTGATTTCCTTTGTTATATACTGTTTGGAACCTCGTAATTTTGTATGAATGACCATTTTTTTTATCTTGTCTTCCCACTTTTTTATCAAACATTTTCCGATAGTGGCTTGAATAACACATCCCTGAAAGAAAATGTTTAGGGGTAATTTTATTAATACCATTAAGGATTTATCCTCTAATAATAAAACTCAGTAATTGTGAGTGATTATATTACCTCTTCATCGATCATGATCATTTCAATGTTGTAGAAGTCTCCTACCTCAGGATTGTTGTTGTCTTCGATTTTCCACATATCGATGACTTTCGCCTCAACGTAAGAGTTGCATATGCCACACTTTATGTCCCCAATTGCTCTTTTAGTTGGCTTCCAATACAATTATGAAAAAAATTTGTTTACTGCTTTTTGAGTTAAACTTTTTGAATGCTGAAATTAATATGTATTACAGGCTATTTATTCTAAATTAATGACTATATGACAGTTTTTAAATGGTAAAAGTATGAGTTGTGGGTTTATTCATGGAAGTCATGGTTGTGAGTATTAGGGAAGGTAATGGACGTGTTAATTAGTGTTTGATTTTTGAATGCTAAGTTTAACCTGCATTCCTAATTTTAAGGGATTTTGAATTCTGATTATATTGTGAATAACTTGATAATTTATTTAATTTTTACTGTTCAAATTACTTATTCTTTATTTATTTTATATATTTTATTTTATTTCATGCCCTAGACGTAACTTTTTTTGTACTTCTCGTTAACGACTATGCGCTAATTAACGACTACGCTCTAAACATTTGAGGGGTTATTTGTTTATATAATATTTTTTTCCTTCTCGTTAACGACTATACTCGAATTAACGACTATGCTCTAATTCTGTGTTTTTGATATATATTTTAGTTTTTGTAACTATTTGTATAACTCTATTTGTAATCATGAAAAGTGTAACATTTTATTGTACCATTCATACTTTATACTGTATAATGATTCAAAATGTTGGATTATTTATATTTTTATTTTTTTGTAAAAATCCTACTGTATAATGTTTCGAAAATGTTGGACTTTCTAAATTTTTTGTATAAAAGCGTATGACCACATTAATATCCATTTCGGCTGTAAATTTAAATAAATTTTTGTCGATTAAAAAAATCCAGATTAATATCCACATTAAATTTTCGTCGATTAAATTTTCGGCCACATTAATATCAACTTTGATTTAAAAATTTGTAATTAAAAAATATATCAAATTTGAAAAAGTTAATAAATTAAGGATGAGTAAGATAGAAATGAGTAAGACGAGTAAGATTGAAAAACTCCAGAAACTGAGTTCAAATTGAGTACAAAGTTCAATTAATAAAAATGTTGTGCAGATGTGGTGGGTCCCACTTGGGGAAAAATAGAAATTGCTAAATGGAGTGATGACGTGGCTTCATGAGGATATAGGAAATGCTTGGGTTTTAATACATAGAGGATGTTGGGTTAGAGGAAATGGAAGAGTTGTTGTTATTATTATAAAAGAGATGACGTATTGTATGTTTAATGTAGACAGACGTACCTTCTTTCACCGCCAACCACCTACGCCACAACGCCACTCATTTCTAACGGTACCCCACCCTCCCACCACCTGTTTTTCCGGTTTTGTCCTCTCTTCTTTTGAAGATGCATATATTAAACGGTTGGTTTCATTAAAGACGGACATATCTGTTTTCAATGAAGACGTACCGGATTTTCTCTTAAAAGAAAGTAAGTGGAAAACTAAATAGATCCCCATTTGCCATTCTGTTTGCAGTTTTGTGACGGATATGTCCGGTTTTCAATGAGGATTTGTGTCCATCAAAAAGGTTGTAACTTGAAAGGGTAAAACGATCCTAAAATAATTCATAAAGACCTTGTTAGTAAGTAGGCATTAGGATCCAATTTTATGGGTATAGATCTAATCGATATCCTTATCTGTTGAATTTAAAATATTACGATTCATATTGTAGATAACCGTATTTGTCGATATTTGAATTTACTAGATTACGGGGAGTGGCACTAGGGTTGTTCATAAAGTAGACCGGACCGGCCGATCCGGTCTAAACAATATTGAATACCATCAGATCCGATCTCTAAGTCCATAAAAATATGGTGACCAATCTCCGATGTAATTTATACCAATTGGTAAAATGAATTGAGCACATTTAAATATGGAAGTCGACGAGGACGAGGTATGATTAACCCGAATTTTAAAAGGCCCAAAGAGTAATATCATTCACAGTCGATCACAAAAATATCCCAAAAAAATGGGAGAGTAAAATAGTGAAGCAGTAGTATAAAAGAGAGACTCATCACTCAAGTCAAATTTCAGAAACCCTCGAATTCATTGGCATTCCGCAGCACTACTTTCTTCCTCTCATTTCAACCGACTATTTCTCTGGTTTCTCTCTCTACTCTCTTCTCTCTTCCTCTTTTAACCTTTTATTTATTATTTATTATTTATTATTAGCCGTACATTTTCTATCATTTCAATTTCAATCCTGCTTTTTTTTTTTTGTAATAAAATTCGGTAATTTATTCTTACTTTTATCTCTTTATTGATCTTGTTTTTCATTTTATTTTTGTGATGTGAATTTTGATGAATAAATGAATCTGATCGACTTTTTATTTAGATTCCGATCTAAATATCCGATGTTTCTTATGTTTTCATTATTTAATTTTGATTCACAATTCTAAATCCTAATCAATTGTTTGCTTCCTCATTATCTGGAATTTGTCGAAGATAAACAAATGATCGAGACGGAGGAATATTAGATCTGTCGATTTTAACTGTTGAATTTAGTTATAAGGTTTTTATTTACTTCTTTTACATATTTCGTAGCAGTAGTTGCTACATTTTGAAATTCTAACTTAAATCGTAGATCGTAGATATCTCTCAAAGTTTACGAGATTCATAAACATTTATCAATTTATTTGTTTTTTTTGAAGATCGTTGAATGTGTTTTTGTTGGCAGATTTAGATCATTTTCATGAGTTGATGTCAGTTTATGTATCCGAGTTTGTTGTGTTTTTTTAATATTATAATTAATCGCTTAGCTTAAACCGACAACTAAAATGATTTGGTGTTGGCTATACTACATTTACGATGAAAGAACGAGTTGTAAGGGAATTTTATTTGGTGTTCAAAATGGTGTAAGTTTGTACTAAGAATCGCTAGAGTTAAAACTGTATAAATTTATTTAGCTTAGCAACGTTCACAAACTCTATCGTTGTTGGTCAGAGCGTTGTGTTGTTCTATGCGAGATGCTTTTTGAGATTTTTAATGTCGAATGTGCAACTGTTACTTGACTGTGATTGATATACGGAGTATGGGTGGAAATATGTGAAGTATAAATCAGTCATTCGATAATTTAAGACTGGTTGTTGTGCTTTTATTGTGATCCAAGAAGCTCTAGCTCGAACAATTTTGGGTAGAGCATTCGATATTGTTACTTCCTGATTATGATTCTCATAAATTTTACATTATGAACTTCTGTATTTTATTTCTGTTGATTTGTTAGCTTTCATCTATAATAATATATTTGTACGTAACTCAGAAAATAGTAGCGATGGCTGAGATGAACAAGAAGACAGCTGGCCAACTTTACTTTCCCAATGGCTTATCACAAGTAACACAATCTCGCTTTGGCGCATTCCAAAACCCAGCTTTGCATCAAAGGCGCGCCTTTGGAAACTACACAAATGCTGCTTTCCAATTCCCAAACCGTGCAACCCAAGATTTGTCATTTGTTAACAACATGTCTTCGCCTGTTGTTGCTCATGCTCCTCAAGAGAAAGGAGCGGCCGCTTTTGCCATTGATTTTCTGATGGGAGGAGTTTCTGCTGCTGTCTCCAAAACCGCTGCAGCTCCAATTGAGCGTGTGAAACTTTTGATTCAGAACCAGGATGAAATGCTTAAGGCTGGTCGTCTTTCTGAGCCTTACAAGGGCATTGGGGACTGCTTCAAGAGAACTATGGCAGATGAAGGTATGGTTGCCTTGTGGAGAGGGAACACCGCTAACGTCATCCGTTACTTCCCTACACAGGTAGATTTTTTGACATTTTTTTTCCTCCAACTTTGTTTCTACTTTTAATGGAGCTAGTGAGTAGCGGCGACTCATTGTGATCGAATAAAATTTATTGACTCACTATGCTGGGTGCATTATGTCTTAGTTAGTCTTGTGTGTAACGGTTTTACACTGATATAGCTGTAAAATGGATCCAAACACAACCCTAGTAGTGGGTAAAAGTGGATGCATATATACGTGTATGTCTATTATGAAGTAGTGTAGTTCATATCGATGGAATTATCATTACGGATCATCTAGAAACAGCCATTTTGTTTGTTAGTTACGTAGGAGACTGACATAAGTGAAAGACGGTAGGACTACGTAAAATACTAAAATGTCATTGTTTGTTACTCCGTTTATTATATGTATGTTCTATATGTGCCTAATCCTTTTTGAATCATGTGCCAGGCCTTGAACTTTGCCTTCAAGGATTACTTCAAGAGAATGTTTAACTTCAAGAAGGACAGAGATGGTTACTGGAAGTGGTTTGCTGGTAATTTGGCATCTGGTGGTGCTGCTGGTGCATCCTCTTTGTTCTTTGTGTACTCCCTTGACTATGCTCGTACACGTCTTGCAAATGATTCCAAGGCCTCCAAGAAGGGAGGAGAGAGGCAATTCAACGGTCTTGTTGATGTCTACCGCAAGACCTGGGCAACAGATGGTCTCGCTGGATTGTACCGTGGTTTCAATATCTCCTGTATTGGTATCATTGTCTACCGTGGTCTCTACTTTGGATTGTACGATTCAGTTAAGCCTGTCATCTTGACCGGAAAGTTGGAGGTAAATTTCTGATTTTAGTAATTTTCCATTCAAAACCTAGTTGTCTATATGTCTCTGTCCTGCTAGATTTATACATAGTCATATCTGTGTTTCTGTTTTCGTTGATTCGCACATGTTGAAGATTTAGGCTGAAGTTTTTAGATCTCTGCCACTCATGGTTTACGTTTTGGCCAATTTAGATTTGATCGTGCTAGAATGTCATTTTTGTCAAATCTAGTTTTTGATCTTATAAATATGTTGATCTTTTAGCTTGCTGAGTTTATCTTCTATTCCATTGATTCATTGAACGGTTTGTTGTTATATTCTGAAGAGTTGTCTGTGCAGTTTTCGACTCTATTGTGATTATATCACGTGTGAACCGCATCTTCTGTTTTACCACAATCGTAAGACTGTGTAACTCCAAACCGCCGTTATCTGCCATTGTTAGCAGCCTCAGAAGCTTATGTGGTTATGCCTAATGTTGCTGTGTTGATACGTCGATGTTCTGTATCATGCTTTTTAATTGATGAGCATGTTTTTTTTTCTTTTGTTTGGATAGTATAAAACTATTCAAATTAGAAAGCAGTTCATTCCCAAATTTAAATATTCACTTGTGACAGACCTTAGGTTTTAAGTTAATATTTTAGATAAGTCTGTTTTGTACGAGTAGTAAAATGTATTGTAATTTGTGATTGTTAAGGGGGTTTAACATAGTAGTTTGGTGATAATGATTGCAGGATAGCTTTTTCGCCAGTTTTGCTCTCGGATGGGTGATCACCAATGGTGCTGGCCTTGCTTCATACCCTATTGATACCGTCCGTAGAAGAATGATGATGACCTCCGGTGAGGCCGTCAAGTACAAGGGTTCATTCGACTGCTTTGCTCAGATCTTGAAGAACGAGGGGGCCAAGTCACTGTTCAAGGGTGCTGGTGCCAACATTCTCCGTGCTGTTGCTGGTGCTGGAGTCTTGGCTGGTTACGACAAACTCCAGGTCCTTGTCTTCGGAAAGAAGTATGGATCTGGCGGTGCTTAATTTGTTAGCTCAGCACCTTCCCGGTGGGTGCTCGATGGTGATGAAAATTCTTTTTGGGGTCGGGGAAGGAGTTAGAAGGTTTGAATAATGTAGCTTTTATGTTATTTAGAGGGACTAACTAACCCCACAATTTTCCTGGACAATTCTCGCTCGTATGATCATAAAATCGTTAATTTGCGGAGCTTGATTGCAATCTTATAGCTCGCTCCACTTTAATACTTGAGTTTAAAATTCTTATGTTTAAACTATTGTTGCCTTCCATTGTAATGCAAATGGAAAGACTTGATCCATTTTTGGTTAATCACACTGTTTGCATTTGTGCATCTGTGATTTACTTTATTTATTGCCTTATGGTACTGTTGGTCATTGCACGTGTTTTTAATGTAGAGATGGCTACGGGTTTGTCCCGCCTCGAGCCTAGCTTACTTGACTTGGGTTTTGCCTGTTAGAGGAGGTTGGCCAGGCCAGACTCCCTCATCACTAACTCGGATTAGTCCAGGTAAAGGAGTATTATTGTTTTTTTCTTTTTTTATACCTGCCCCCTGTAGTCTGGATCGAAGAATTTTGAACTTTGATTGCATGTTGTGTGTATGACATTTGAAGTGTCTAGCACAATATCAATACACTTCATTTTCGACAAAAAAATATATGTGAAAATGGGTATGTGAATTGCGGGAAAGCTTCTGCGGCCTTGGAACTTTTTGAGGAAATGAGAGGCAGAGATGTTCAGCCGGATGAGGTTACGATGATTGGGATGGTTGAACTATGTGCACAACTCAAGGATTTGGATCTAGGGGTAGAGTTTCATCAATTGATTAGGAAGTATCGATTGGAGTTTTGTATTCCGCTTTGTAATGTGCTGATGGACATGTATAGTAATCTAGGTAGCACGAAAACGGACACGGACACGACACGGACACGTGATACGGCATCTCGTGAAATTTAGGACACGGGACACGGCATTCAAATTTAATAAAATATGTATTTTATAGTTATAAATAATGTACGATTTTATTTTTATATTGATATTTGATATTAAATATAAATAATTGAAGGTAAATTTGATTTTGACTATAATTTATTCTCATTTCTCACCCAACTCATCTTCTAATTAATCTCTTTTAGTCTTTCAACCTCTCGTTCCTTATTTATAGGTGTCCGTGTGTCCGACACGGTGTCTGACACGGGACGGCTAATTAGGAGGAGTGTCCGTGCTACCTAGATAGTAATTGTGGGGATATTGAGGGAGCAAGAGCCGTTTTTGATAGCATGAGGAAGAAAACCTCAATGTCATGGAAGATAATGGTAAGGTTGGCATGCTAGATGAGGTGAGGAAGCTTTTTGATGAAATGGATGATAAAAATTTCACGACTTGAAAGTCTATTATCGAAGGCCTAGCATTTCACGGATTTGCACATGATGCTTTGTCACACTTTGCCAAAATGGCCGTGTCTGGACTCAAGCCAGATCAAATCACATTCATCGGCGTGCTTGTTGCTTGTTGTCATGCAGGACTGGTGATCGAGGGTTGCAATTATTTTTACCAAATGACCTCCAGATACAATCTCACCCCAAACATTAAGCATTATTCTAGTATGGTTTATCTACTTGGTAGGGCCGGCAAATTGGAAGAAGCAGAAGCGCTTATAATGAGTATACCTATGAAGCCCAATGCTGATGTGTGGCGTGCTTTTTTTTTTTGCTTGTCGTATGCATGGAAATGTGAAATTGGGAGATAAAGCAGCCCGAAAAGTTCCTGAACTTGATCCTGAGTTGGCTAGTATGTATGAGGTTGCAGGAATGTGGGATGAGGCTTGGCAAGTAAGGAACATGATGAAAATAAGTGGGGTTGATAAGATACCCGGGTGTAGTTCAAATACATTCAATAGAGAACAATGGGATTGCAAGAGAATTCATGATAAGAGATGAAAACATTCGCCGTCGCAACAGATACATGAATGTCCTGTTCTGTTGAGTAAACAGTTGGGAGTTGCTTGAAATTTGTTTATGATATTTGCGCTTAATGTACAACGAGTTTTTAGTAGCACTGTAGCTTAAATTTTAACCAAATTCAACGGTTACTTTATCTGCTTAACACGTCTGTTCGTTTCTTCATTGGTCTGCTGCACGGTTGCTTAACAATCACAACATGTTATGCCTGAGAGATTTTGCTCCGGGAAACTTGATGATGGTATCACATTTTTCTCAGTTTTTTTGAAGTGAGACTATTGTACGAAGCTCGGAATAGCTTTTGCATCTCATTATAACAATAGCAACAACTAATTTGAAGACGCATTTGTCAATTTTTATGTCTTCGCCTGATGTAAGGTGGGAGGCTGCACAACTGAGTCACAAAGTCAGGTTCGTAGAGTGATAAATAGTGTTTGGTCGATTGTGTTCTCGAGCTGCTTCCTATTTATTGTCCGATAATCTAATGTTATAACCACGTATTAATCTTATTATTAATTTTTTAGCAACTTCCACTGATTGCGGACTCGCGCGCCTTAGCCAGCGGTCCAACAACTACACTTCTTTGTTCGTCTGGAAAGATGAGATGAGATGGTCTTACACTACAGGATTCGCCCATATTGAATATTATGCTAGGCCTTGAACTTCGGCGTCAAGGATTACTTCAAAAGAATGTTTTAACTTCAAGAAGGACAAGGACGGTTATTAAACGTGATGCTGGTAATTTGGAATCTGGTGGTGCTGTTCAATTGTTCATTGTGTGCTCCCTTGACTATGCCCGTTCTCGTCTTCTTTGGATAGTACGATTCAGTTAAACCTGTCATCTTGACCGGAAAGTTCGAGGTAAATTTCTGTTTTTAGTTCTGCATTCAAGATCTTGTTGTCTTAATGTCCTTATCCCGCCAGAATGATACGGGAATGTCTGTTTCTGAGTTCGTTTACTCATATATGTTGGAGACTTTGAGTTGTCTTAAGCTTCGTCTTTTAGCTCTTTGCCTCTCTAGGTTCAGATCCTGGTTAATTTAAGTTATTGATCTTATGATATGTTTGATATTATAGTTCGCTGAGTTTATCTTCTATTCCGAAGAGGCGAAGACTAATTGAATTGTTTTTTCTTTTTATAAGTTGAAGAGTTGTCTGTGCATATCTCGACACTATTGCGGTTACAAGCGTTGATACCTTTATTTTGTCTGAAGAATGATTATCGAACGAGGGTTCATTGGATTGTTTTGCTCCATGTCACTGTGATATATGATTATTTTGGACCATTTCCCCTCCTTATTTTCTTATGTTTCATCGCATTTAGTTTTGTTTGGCGTCGGTTTTATCGTATTTTGGCCCTCATCTCGTGTACTCTCATACCATTTAATTCCGTCTCAATTCACAGGAAATATGTCAAGACAAGGACGAGACGGGATGAGAACCGAGAAACCGTCACAAAACTAAACATAATGAAGAAAGGAAGAAAAGGAGAGGAAGAAGAGGAAACAAGGGTCTCAGCCGGCCAAGCCACCGGCAGCCGGCTGGCCGGCTGAGCACCCAAAATCCCCACAAAGAAAGGAAGAAAAGGAGAGAAGAAGCAGAGGGAGCCGGTCCAGGCCACCTGCCGGCTGAGCACCCCAAACACCTCAAAGCAAAACCCAAAAATTGGAAGATAGCAGAGGGGTTCAGCCGGTCAAGCCCACCGGCAGCCGCCTGACCGGCTGAGACCCATCTCACATGATGAAATTTGAATTTTTGAGTCAGAAGGGCTCAGCCGGTCAAGCCCACCGGCGGCCGGCCTACCGGCTGAGACCTCCACTCCGCGTTTCCACTTCCCTTCTTATTTTGAACCCTAAATCTCACCAACCTATATATACCCCTCTCCTAATTCATTTTAGACACACAACCCTAGACACAAAACCCTAGATTTTAGCCTTCAATATTCCTAATTACTACTCTAATCCTTTGATAATTAGCACTAATTACTCTAGTTTTCTACTTAGTTATCTTTAGATCTAGTCTTTCCTTTAGCTAGTTTTGAACAATTGGGTTGTAATTTGAAGACAAGGGGAGACTCTTATTTTAATTATTAATCCAAATTTCATCCTTTATTACAAGTTTTGGTATAATTTCTTATCTTTATTTCATTACTTGTCTTTTAATTACTTGTTCTTGTTTATTTGCTTAGTTTTTATGTTGAATATGCCTTCTCTTGCTTATTTCATGTCAAAGCATCCATCTTTAATGTTTTTCTTCATTAGTATGTGTGAGTAGTGCCCTTCTAGGGTTATGGGGGATCTTTTGTAGGTTCTTGGGGTTAGAATGTGGTTTTGATTGTAAAAATCTAGTCTTTTGGTAATTCCTATATTTTGTGCACACCGTGTGTTTGTAGAAATGCTAGAATGAGTAGTTCATGCTTTCTTTTATCTTGTTGCTAGCTTAGGCGAGAGCTTGGCTTGTTTGTTGCTTGTGTGTGTTTATAGGAGTCTTGGGGGAGGTAAGGCGAGAATCCGACCAAACCTAGGCAAGGAACCGTCTTTCACCGAGAGGTGGAGACCTACCATTACTTATCTTTAGACCGACTTTACCTTCTACCATATTCAACCCCAACCTCATTAGTGAACCCATTTACCCTAGTTTCCTTAATTCTTGCTTTAAATCTCATAATTGCTTACTTGTTAGACTTAAACTTGCTATTAGCTAGAACTAAACTAGAACTTGATTAAACCGCCTTAGAACCATAATTACCGTCCCTTGGGATACGACCCTTGCAATACCCAACGATAACTCGTCCGCTTGCGAGGTTAAGTAAAACTCCATCAAGTTTTTGGCGCCGTTGCCGGGGACGGCGATATTGGATAAGATAGTTTAATTGATTTAGGCTTAGTTCACTTTTATTTATTTGATTTTCCATTTGTCCTAGTGCATCTATTTGCATTAGGACTATTTGATCTTTCTTTGAGTGCATGAGTAGGTGTTTTATTGGACCTCTTTTCCCGCTTGATCGAGAGATTGAGAAGACTTTCCGGGCAAGAAGAAGACAATCACTTGCTTCCTTAAGAAGATCACCACCCATTCTTACCCCCATAAATACTCCACCCCCCACAATTGAGACTTCAACCTCACAAACACCACCTCCCACTTTACCACCCCTCACCATACCCACAAACATTCCAATAAACACATCACCCATAAATTCACCCACTTTTTCCCAAAATTCAAACAACACCCACCCACCAAATTCCCCAAATTCCCCAATTTCACCAATAAAAAACCCATTCAACCTAGAGATGGCGGACCAACCCATGGGCTACTACAATAGGTCGGACCCCGATCGGTCTTGCTCGGCCATCAACTACGGAGCTATCGCTCCCAACACTTTTGAACTCCGTCATCATGTCATCTCATTCATTCAACAAGACATCTTTCATGGGTTGAAAAATGAAGATGCTCATGAGCACTTGGTAGGCTTTAAGGAGAAGGTGAGAACTATTAAGAGGAATGGGATTACCGAAGACCAAATCTTACTCATGTTATTTCCTTTCTCCTTGAAGGAAAATGCTAAGAAATGGTTAAATTCGCATGAACCCGGAACTTTCACCACTTGGGCTAGTCTCTCAAAAGCCTTCATCACCAAGTTCTACCCTCCCTCAAAAACCGCAAGAATACGACATGAGATACAAACTTTCAAACAAAAAGGATATGAGACATTGAGTGAAGCTTGGGAGAGGTTTCGAGATCTTCTAACCTCTTGCCCTCACCATGGTATCCCGAAATGGTTGACTACTGATAAGCATTTAATTAGTCACATTTTTCCCTCATTTTCGTCATCATTTTGGTCCGTTTACACGGATTTGCGTGCCCTTGATTGCATTTTGCTTCCCGATTTCCCGTGCTATGAATGTCGATCTTAATTTATAGGAATTAAGGCGGAAATGAAGAAATCGGAGCATAAAGGTCTTGCATGAGTCGGGATTCGAAGATGAGAAGAAGAATGAGGAAATGAGCTTCAGGTGGCGCAGGCCGGTCCTCTGACCGGCGGCCGGCCCACCGGCTCAGAACACTCACCCACAAATGAAAGAAGATGAGAAAGAGAAGAAAAGGCCCAGGTAGTGCCGGCCGGTCGACCGGCGGCTGGCGGCCGGTCGACTACCCGGCCTGTGCAACAACAGTAGGCAAATGAGAAGCATAGTGTGCTCCAGGCTGGTATGAGGCCGGCGGCCGGTCGACCGGCCAGGGCCCCCACTCTTCACACTTAGAAGATTTTTGAAGACGTGAAAACTGAAGCTACTGATGTGCTCCCAGCCGGCCAGACGACCGGCGGCCGGTCGACCGACCAGGAACACAGCTCCGCATTTTCGACTCTTCTTCTAATTTCTTTCTTAATTTTCGAGATACCTATATATACCCTTCCCCTAATATTTTTTAAGCAGCTTTTCATTACATCTTAGCACAAAACCCTAGATAATTTGTAACCCCATTAAGCACTAATTACTCTCTTAATCGTTCCCTAATTAAACTTAAATTCTCATTTCAAGTTGTTAGATCTAGTCTTTCCTAGTAGAATTATCATAGTTTTGGGTTTGTATTGAGGATTTTGGGTTGAAGACATTCTCCCTATTCACTAATACAAGCTTGTTGGTATAAATTTCTCATCTTTTTGTTATTTATGCAATTTATTTTCATTTCTAGTTTATTGTTTATCATTTGATTGTTATAATTATTCATCTCCTTAGCATAATGTTCATTTCACTATTCCTTGCCTTTACTTGTTTGATTTCCCTTAGCATGAGTGAGTAGTTCCCTTCTAGGGTTTAGGGGGAGCCTAAGGGAGGATTATGTGGGATATTTAGTTGGGTAATTAGTATATTTGTGGTAATAATTTAGGTATTACCCATATGCGCACTAAGTGTTTGATGAAATATGTAAACGAAAGTTGCCCATTTTGTGGTATTACCTTGTTATTTAGCGATTACTTGCATTTACTAGTTTTTAGTTAGTTTCCCAATCAATCTCTTGTTAGGCTAGAATAGGACGCGATCGAACTTGTAGTTGACCCCTCCATCCTCGTGGATTCGACCCCTTTATACTACTTTTATCAGGTTATTTTTGATGTTTGTTTTGACGACGAAACCTTCATCAACTACTCAAATCTTTTTCCAAACTCTAGAACAAAGATTTCGAGACATGATAGTGGCGGCCTCCGGGGGAAATTTCGATAAAATGAACAATGCCGAAATCACGGAGATGATTCAAAACATCTCCGAGATGGAGAATAGCTATGGTTCGAGGGAGAGCGAGGGTAGAGGTGAAGGGTCTAGTAAACTCGAGATGGAAACCAAACTCAAATTGGATGAACTCTCGAAGAAGTTTGATAACTTGGGTCTAGACAAGGGCAAAGGGCAAATCCACCAACTCCAAAGAGAAAGACCAAGTCAAGATAGGGTGTATTATGTTAAGCAACCAAGATCTCCACCAAGATCCTACAACCAACAACCGATATGCGATACTTGTGGAGGTGTTGGTCACACATATGAAGTATGTCCTTCCTTCCCCTCCCGATGATCAATTCCAACAAGGATGTTGTGCAATGGAAGGGAACCAACCTAGGTACTCCTACCAACGACAAGAGACTTTCTACCGAGCCTTCCCAAATCAAGACCCAAAACTCTCATATGGAGGGCAACCCTTAGATCCCAAATATCAAGTCCCACAATACCAACCACCTCCCAAACCCGACCATTCAAGGTCTTACAACAACAACCATGGCCAAAATTCCGATTCTAGGAGGTTTTCCCAACGTGACAATCACTCATATGTTCCCCCTCCTTTTAGAGAACAAAGAAACTCCAACAACCGTAACCAATACAACAACAACAACTTCCAACAACAACAAAATTCCCAACAACAACAAAATTTCCAACAACCTCCACCTCCATGTGAACAATCCAACTCTTCGATTGAGCAAATGCTAAGGAATATGGAAAATAAGGCAACACAACGTGAAGCAAATGCGGAGCAACAATTCAAACTCTTGAGATCCGACATTTTAAACGTCCAAGCCCAACAAAGGAACTTTGATTCTTATTTGGCTAACCAAGGGCCTATCAACCTTCAAAAAGGAGAGCAAATTCTCCCAATGCAAGGCTCTCACCCTAAGGATGAACCACCACACCACCAACAAGCACATGTGGTTGCCTTGAGGAGTGGGAAAGAGTTAGAAGATCCATACAAAGATTATGAGCATGAGCCAAAGATGAAAAGAGATGTGATGAAATGAGGAGTTGAGAGTCGACCTCTTTCACCAACAATTATAGGTGAGACTTCCAAGAAAGGGAAGGTTGATGAACAAGTTGTGGATGATGAGAACTTTGTGTTAGAGGAAGTGATTCTTGAAGAAGTGGAAAACAAAGAGAAAGAGAAAGAACCCAAGAGAAGTGATGACTCTAAACAAGCTCCACCTCCCAACAAAGCCTACATCCCACCAATGCCATTTCCCCATAGAGAAAGAGCCAAGACCGAGGAGAAGAAATTCTCCAAGTTCTTAGAGATGTTGAAGAAGCTAGATGTTTCACTACCTTTCACCGAGGTAGTGACACAAATGCCCCTTTACACAAAATTTCTCAAGGATGTTCTCACCAAAAAGAGGGATATTGGAAGTGAGGGGATAGTAGCCTTAACCGAGGAATGTAGTGCGGTGTTGCTTAACCATATGCCAAAGAAGTTACAAGATCCGGGTAGCTTTTCAATTCCATGCATGGTGGGCAATGTGAACATTGAAAGAGCATTGTGTGACTTGGGTGCAAGTTTTAGCATCTTGCCACTTCCTATTGCTAAGAAACTCGGCTTACAAGACATGATTCCTACTTCCATGACATTGCAACTCGCCGATCGATCGGTTCAATACCCTAGGGGTGTGATAGAGGATGTACCGGTAAAGGTAGGGAATTTCTACATACCGGCGGACTTTGTGGTATTAGATATTCCGGAGGATCAACAAACTCCAATAATACTTGGAAGACCCTTTATGGCAACCGGGGGAGTAATGATCGATGTGAAGAACGGACGACTCTCTTTCAATGTTGGAGGCAATGTAATTGAGTTTTCCTTGACGGGTATCTTGTCTAAGCCAATGTACGAAAGTGCTTACTCGGTGGATATTCTAGAAGATGTTATCCAAGATGCTAATGATTTATGTTCGGGGGAGGTTGATGAGGAGGATTATGAAGCTCTACCACCACTCCTTGATGAAGATGAGGGTAAGATCCCTCCAAAGGTAGACCTTAAACCCTTACCCCCCTCCCTTGAATATGCTTATCTTGATGAGGACAAGGCACTTCCGGTGATTGTCAATGCTAACCTAGACCTTGATCAAAAAGAAAAACTTTTAAAAGTCCTTAAGATCAACAAAAAGTCACTTGGGTATAGCATTGACGACCTTGTGGGTATCAGAGTGAGTATGCATCGCATTGCACTAGAGGATGGATACACACCTTGTGCCCAACCTCAAAGGAGATTGAATGATAAACTAAGGGAAGTTGTGAGAAAGGAAATTGATAAATTGCTTGAGGCCGGAATCATATACTCCATCTCGGGAAGCGAATGGGTGAGCTCGGTTCAAATCGTCCCTAAAAAGGGCGGTATGACCGTGGTAGAGAATGAGGGCGGTGAACTCATCTCCACCCGCCCGATCACGGGATGGAGAATGTGCATTGATTACCGAAAGCTTAATTCTGCCTCAATCAAAGATCATTTTCCTTTGCCTTTCATTGATCAAATGCTCAAGAGGTTGGCAAATCATGAGTATTTTTGCTTTCTTGACGGTTACTCCGGGTTTTTCCAAATTCCCATTCACCCGGATGAACAAGCAAAAACCACTTTCACATGTCCTTATGGTGTCTTCGCTTATCGGAGAATGCCCTTTGGACTTTGCAATGCTCCCGGGACATTTCAAAGAGCCATGATGTCCATATTTTCTAAGTATATTGAGAAGTCCATGGAGGTGTTTATGGACGATTTTAGTGTCCATGGCACCTCATTTGATGATTGTTTGAAGAACCTCTCTTAAGTACTCCAAACTTGCATCCAATTTAACCTTGTGTTGAATTGGGAAAAATGCCACTTTATGGTACAAGAGGGAGTTGTTCTTGGTCATGTCATTTCTAAAAAAGGGATCCAAGTGGACAAGGCAAAAGTTGAGGTGATTGAGAAACTTCCCCCACCCACAAATGTCAAGGGTGTGAGGAGTTTCTTAGGTCATGCGGGTTTTTATAGGCGTTTTATAAAAGACTTTGCAAAAATTGCCAAACCCCTAACCTCACTTCTTGTCAAAGACACTCCCTTCATATTTGATGATTCTTGCCATGAGAGCTTTTGTAGGTTGAAACAAGCTTTGATATCGGCTCCAATCGTGCAACCTCCCAATTGGGACCTTCCTTTTGAGGTTATGTGCGATGCTAGCGACTTTGCCTTGGGCGTGGTTTTAGGCCAAAGGCACGAGAAGAAGCTTCATGTTATATCCTATGTGAGCAAGACCTTGGACAATGCTCAATGCAACTACACCACCACGGAGAAAGAGATGTTGGCGGTGGTGTATGCATCTGAGAAATTTCGGCCTTATCTTCTTTGCTCTAAGGTGATTGTTTTCACCGACCACACCGCCATCAAGCACCTTATGGTGAAAAAGGAGGCCAAACCAAGATTGATTCGTTGGGTGTTACTTCTACAAGAATTCGATATGGTGATCAAGGATAAAGCGGGTGCCGAGAATGTTGTTGCGGACCACTTATTGAGATTAACCCAAGAGGATAGAGGAGATGTAGAGGATGGGGTTCCCATTAATGAGTGGTTGCCGGATGAAATTTTTTGGCAATGCTCGCTACCGACCCTTGGTATGCGGACATCGCAAATTTTCTATGCTCTAATTTCATTCCGGGGGATTTCAACCACCAAGCTAGGAAGAAGCTTAGGTATGAGTCCAAGAGGTATGTGTGGGAGGACCCGTATCTTTATAGAAGATGTAATGATGGGATTTACCGGAGATGTGTCACACACGAGGAAGGACAAGTTATCCTACAAGCTTGTCATTCTACCACATATGGAGGCCACCTATCTACCTCACGAACTCAAGCTCGGGTCCTTCATTGTGGGTTCTATTGGCCACCTATATTCAAGGATGCTTATGACTTTGTTCACTCTTGTGACGCTTGTCAAAGAAGAGGCAACATTGGAAGAAGAGATGAGATGCCCTTGAATAGCATCTTGGAAGTTGAATTGTTTGATGTTTGGGGAGTGGATTTTATGGGACCGTTTCCTACCTCTTTTGGCAACCACTACATCTTGGTTGTGGTAGATTACGTGTCCAAGTGGATAGAAGCTATTGCCGCTCCCACCAATGACTCAAAAGTGGTGACCAAGCTATTCAAAGATTATATTTTCCCAAGGTTCGGTGTCCCGAGAGCCGTGATTAGTGATGGAGGTTCTCATTTCATCAACCGCACCATCTATGCTCTACTAAAGAAGTATGGGGTTAGACACAAGGTCGCACTTGTCTATCATCCTCAAACAAATGGGCAAGTGGAGGTGTCCAACCGACAAATCAAGGCAATTCTAGAGAGTGTAGTGACAAAGTCTAGGAAGGAATGGAGCACAAAGCTCAATGACGTGTTATGGGAATTGAGGACCGCCTACAAGACCCCACTAGGCACCACGCCCTACCGTTTGGTCTTTGGGAAATCATGTCACTTACCCTTGGAGTTGGAGCATAGAGCTAGGTGGGCTTTGAAGGAGCTTAATTACAACATGGATCTCGCGGGTAATAAACGATTCTTGCAAATGAATGAGCTTGATGAACTTCGAATGGATGCTTATGAGAATGCAAAACTTTACAAGGAACGAACCAAGCAATGACACGATTCAAAGATCGTGAGGAAGGAAATCAATGTTGGAGACAAGGTCCTCTTGTTCAACTCAAGATTCCAATTGTTTCCCGGAAAGTTGAGGTCTCGTTGGTCGGGACCCTTTGAAGTGGTAACCGTCTACCCATATGGCTCATATGAGTTGAAAAACAAAGTCGGTGAGTGCTTTAAGGTCAATGGCCAACGGGTCAAATACTATTATGAAGGGCTACCGATTGAGGAGAAGAATGAAATGGATCTTGAAGACCCCCCTCTCTTGAGGGATGAATAGTTCTTAAACCCAAAACTCGGGTTTGGTGGAGTCCCCAAACAACCACCACTTTTTTTGTAAATATTGCATGCATTTTAGTTTAGAACTTAGTTACATTTGGATTTATGGTTCATCTTGTGCAACTATGGATTCGGTGATGGGATCGTGTTGGGTTGTATGAAGTTTGTGTCATGAGGAAAGTGGGACCCTCCTTTGCTTAGCCTTCGTCCCGACTAGGTGAGTCGGTTTGAAAGCAGAAAAATCGAATCTCGGGGCTAAGTAAGGAAGTTGATCTAGGGAAAATGTCGAAAACAAGCGAAATCATTGAAAACACGAAGAAATGGGCCTCAGCCGGTCGACCGGCAGCCGGTCGGCCTGACCGGCTGAGACCCTGCTCAATTCTGGAAATTATTACATGAAGAGAAGTGAAGGGGGGTGCGAGCCGGTATGCCGGCAGCCGGCCAGCCGGCTATGACCACACCCATGTGCAGAAAAGTTGAAAAAGGAAGAGGAGAGAAGCCCCAGCCGGTCGGCCGGCTTGGACTCAGATATCAAGGCAAAATATTTGGATTATTGAAGAGGAGAGAAGCTCCAGCCGGTCGGCCGGCAGCCGGTCCGCCGGCTGGGAGCAGTTAGTGATAAAGAAGTGTTTAGGAAATAGAGGGTAAGGAAGCTCAGCCGGCTGATCGGCAGCCGGTCGGTCAGACCGGCTGAGATCATCTGATATGTCATTTGAAAAACGCAAAAAATTTCAAAGGCAAAAGGGGCGAGCCGGTCGACCGGCAGCCAGTCGGTCTGACCGGCACAGACCCCTTGACCGAGATTAATACTCCCTTTCCCCTAATTTTTCCTTCTACCTTAATCATTTTCTAAAAAGTCACATTATCCCTCTAAAATTTTCTCCCTCTAAAATCCTCCATAAATCACCCAACTCCATACTCACCTTCACTACACTACCCACCCTTATCTAAACCCTTAGCTTTCTTTATCGCCATGTCTGCGGCACGGAAAAGAGCGAGAACTGGAGAGCTGGCGAATGCCCAAGCGGCATTGGTGGCGGGAGCGGCCAACAACGCGAGTCTCGACCCCGACTTTCCGGGTCTCGAATTTGCCTCCATACCCCAAAAAGGTAAATTCGTATTGTTTAAACAACGCCCCCTCCACAATACTCGTTTCATTCATCGCTCCTCTATGCGATCGCTAGGGTTAGATAAAGTTACCTTTGAATTGTTTACCGGGGTGGGTATGAAGAGGATGTACGACATCCATGAGAGAACCTCCCCCTGCTCACTTGGGAATTTCTGAGCTCCCTAAATGTTACCAAGGACCGAAACTCTAAGGTGGAATCCTTGCAATTCCGGCTTCTCAACCGGGATTATAACCTTTCCTTGGAAGAATTCGCTAGACATTTTGACCTTGACCCGACCCCCTCCCATAAACCACCTGAGGACTATGATTTGGGGAGGGTATGGAAGGCCATATCGGGGATAGATGAGGCGAGGGGGGTGAAGAGACCGGCCAATGCGGTCCACAATGCAGCCATCCGCATTTGGCACCGGTTTATGGGTTTTACTATTTTTGGGCGGGATGAGCCGCATAATTTCCAAACCCCGGACCTTGAGATTCTAGGGTCCTATCTCTTCACCCGACCCCATACATTTAAAGCTTGCGTTGCTCACCATTTCGCCGTACATTTGGCCTGTCTTAACAACGCACCGGCGGGTACCTCGGTGATAATGGTGGGTGGCATCATCACCTACCTTGCCAAATGCCTCACTCGGGCTTTGCCCGGCGTTAAATATCTCCCGGGGGATACTTACTTGACCTCCGACTACATCCAATACTCCTTGAAGTGGATCAAGAAAAGCCCCCTTGATGACAAAAACTATTGGCAAATCAAGGTAGGCGGGGTAGAGAAAAATTCGGTTCCGCTTCCCAATGCTCAAAATGTTGGAGCCAGTGTCCTCCACAGGTAGTGCAATACATAAAAAATCTCTGTAGGTTCAAAGGGTATACTTTGTATTGTAATCAGTTGATTAACGTTTATCGATAACGGTTGGCTTGCTAGATAAGTTTGACGTTATTGTCATACAGATGGCGGTGATCAACTGGTCCCTAAAAGTCACACCTAAAGGATGTGATTGAGAGATGTGATTATTTGAGAAAATAATCATATGGATGCCTTATTAAATGACTAAAAGGTTAGTCGGTGTTTTTGACTAAAAGGTTAGTCAATGTGATGATGATATAATTATTTAATAATGATTAAATAATGTTAGCTAAGACGAATTAACTGGATCGTAATTAAATATAAAATGTTATATTTAGTTGTAGTATATAATGTGAGCTTAAACGAATTAAAATGTTAATTCGTAATTAAACATAAACCGTTATATTTAATTAGCAGGATTATAAATATACCGATATTTATAATTGTAATATATATTATACGATTGTCATAATAATTGTTATGATTAATATATCCACTGCAAAAATGTTGTAATGGACCTTATTAATGTATGACAACATATTAGACAAATAGAATATGTATAACATTATATTAAATGGAAGCTAATATAACCGAAAAAGAGTCCAAATACACTTTGGAATTTCGGTTAATTAGGGTAACAAAATAAGAGAAAAATAATCCCTTAATTTCTCTATGGTGTGCCGTGTGAAGAGGGATTATATGGGGAGAGTTTTACTCATTCTAACTCTCTAATTCATTCATCATTAATTTACATCACACAAAAGATACAGACTCTTTTTCTCTCTAATTTTCTAGCAAATACAAGGGCATTTCTCAATCAATCTTGGGTGAGGCGATTAGGAGGATATCTGATTTGATATCTGTTCTTAGGCCGAATTTACGAGGACTAAAGGTTATTCCTAATCCCTTTGTTTAATATGCAATTTTGTTTATGACCCGTTAATCATATAAATCGTAATTTCATTATAATCCTGTTAGATTAAAGGGATGTATACGGATATATTCCCACAAGTGGTATCAGAGCTTTAGGGCTATGAAATTATTTTATGTGATTTTCATAAATATTAAAATTGTATGATTATTGAAAGAGAAAAAAAATCCGGAATTTTTTTTTTAAAATCAAACTCTCGGTTTTTATTTTTTTTTGCCGTGATGTTTTTGTTTTGGGCTCCATTAAAGATTCATTCATATTATTGTTTTAATCTGTTAAAGATGATAATATATGAATTTGTTGATATTTTAATTTAATAAGGATTAAATTAGAATGTAAATGGAATTGTATTGGATGTTAATGAACATCAATTTTTGTGCTATATACTTTCGGTATAAATTGTTTTAGATGTTCATATTAATTGGTTAATTTGAATCATCTATTTGTATCAATGTTTAATAACGATTAGATATTGTTTGTTTTGTACCGATCTAGTTAATATAAGCTTGATCGAATTAAAACGGTTTAATTTGATTAAATTTTTTCTTTGCTGCCCGTGTTACCCTTCACAGTTTTAAAAAAAAAAAAAATCTGTTTTTTTTAAAAAAAAATGGCAGCAACAGTTTTTTTGTGTATTGGTTTTTCGGTTTTTGTTATAAACCGAGAGAAAAGAAAGAAGGAATTTTTTTTTTTTTTGGGACTAGTACTGTTCACGTGAACAGTGAACAGTAGAAAGAAAAAAAAATTTGTTTGTTTTTTTTTTTTGGGCATTATAAAGATAATGTTTGTTTGTTATTGTGAAAAGGTTCACAATAATGATACCCGATTATTTTAAAAAGGTTTAAAATAAAATGGATTATGGAAGATTAAAATTGTTGTGGCCAATTAAGGAATTGTCACATAATTTTGATCGGTTTGAATGGTGGTTTGGATAATTAATCAACATAATTAATGAATTATGTTTTGTATAATTAATTTATTTAGTTGATGCATTTTATTTTTGTCGAATGAATGAATGAATGAATGGTTTTATTTACGTATTTTTGTAATTGGTTGAAAAATGTAATACCTAGTGTGGCCTTAGTTAATCATGTTTTCGTAATGATGGAAACATGGTTTGGATGTATTTATGAGATCTCGCATCTCCTTTTATTTCTTTTAATTATGTTTTTGGAATTAGAATGTAAATAGGTTTATTTTGTAATTTTGAAAATGTAATTTAAGAAGACTAAAGATGGAGATCGGATGCTCACTTCCGCTACATGGACCAAGATGAGACAAAGTCAAGCTTCTCGGGTCCATTAGGATGGATTCCAAACTTGTATTTACTGTTCATTTTGGTAGATAGGTCACACTAGGACCGTTGTAATAGTTTACGTATTTTTCATTCTTTTGCTTTTCATTCACATGTTTAATAATTGCATCATATTCCGCCTAAACCAAACCACCTAAATTGCATGAAAAATGATTCATATAGTTTGAATTTTCATCTTAGACATACAGATGTCACTCGTTCATAGGGCCATCACCTTAGTCTAATCATTCACGAAATGCTAGAATTTTGTTCACTTAAAATGAATTAAATTTAAGATGATGGGATCTTCCTCTAAAATGAAAATTGAGATTAGTCTTTATAGGAAAAACTACTATGAACCCCTTCTTCGTCGGAAGTCATAATATGACCCCTTCTACCGTTGGGTAAAGTAGTGAGTGTGACCTATTTTATCTCAACATTTAGTCGAGCATATATCGTGATATGATGGACTAAAGATAAAGATAGAATTTACAGAATTTTATCGACCAGGAATTCTAAAAGTAGAATTAGCCAAGAGGTTGGCTTATCAATTTACAGAAATTGAGTCTTGGGATCATTTATATAATTCTTGAGGGAGGTCAATTTTATAAATGCACGAGTCATCGAATTAAACAGTTTTTCATTAGACTCAAATTTAAAACGATGAAACTTATCATATTTATTTTCTTTTTCACAGTCAAATATACAG
>JAIUZE010074440.1:0-47607 GCA_022085475.1 Heliosperma pusillum | reverse complement strand
GAAAGAGGGATAATTTAAAAAAAGAGAAAGACGGTAATTTTATTACCAATACGGATAGAGGAAGATGAGAGGGGAAGAATAAGACGAACTTACGTGAATTTGAGCGAGTAACGAAGGAGTAGCGACGAATCTAAGACGGATCAAAAATGGAGGCAAGGTTTTATGGGGTTTTCTTAGAGAAGAAGGAAGAGTTTAGTTGTGTTGTGTTTGTGTGAGGATGAATTAGGTTAGGAGTAGTATGAGGGAGTATAAGAGAAAAAGTCAAAAACGGCTTCAGACGGGTTTTACTTGAAATCTTGCGGAAATTCCAAATACGAACTCGGAAATTCTAAATTCGGCTCGGAAAATAAAATTCTAAATTAAAACTTAATTTCGCTGAAAAGTATCCGTAAAATATTTTCACTATAAAAATAGGGTACATTTGCGGGTGTTACAGTAGGGGGGTGTGCAATCAAATGGTTAATGAGGTGTGATGCCGATTAGCACGATGTTAAAGGGGGGTGTAATCGATGTTTTGGGTACGTTGATAAGAGGGCGGTACCATGTTAATTGTAGATATGTTGAGGAGGGGGTTGTACTACAGTTACTGCGAGTATGTTGTTAAGACGATAATATTATGATCGAGTTAGTAGCGGTTGGCACGTGACGACGTGGGCAATGTATGTTGTTCCATTTTTATTTGTTGTGATTGTTGATTGTTGATGATGATTATGTTTAAACGATTAATATTGAGATGCATATGATATATATATATGCCTACTCAAACTTTGGTTGACGTGTGTGTCTGTGTGCGCGCGCTTGTAAAATTATCACCCAAACTTTTCTATTGGTGACCTGTTACTATCCATTTGTTATTTACGTTCAAATGGGGAGCGATGAGATAATCAGGTAATATTTTGTGAGATTGGATGCTGGCTGGGAGCTGGGATGGGTTTATCACTGGAGTAGTAGTTTGCGACTTTACTTTAAATAATTCAGTTTAATAATTAGTCTTCTGCTGTGTAGTTAATCTTTACTCTTTTGTAAGTTGATAATTGTTAGACAGTCTACGACAATTTATTATTTTTGTAATTTAATTTAAAGAACCTTTCATTAGTTGTCTTTCAATATTTATTCCTCGGGAATTTGAGATGGTAACAGTCCTATTTATCCGGAAAAGTCTTGTTAAAGGCTCCTTGATAAATGGGGGTGTTACAAAGTGGTATCAAAGCAAATGATCCAAGGAAGTAAACCAACGAATTTAATGAACCTAGAATGTGTCTAATAAAATGAACCTTAGCGATAGACTGTAAGGAGCCCCAAGTGGTCTGGATGAGTAGACGCCCTCACTCTAAACCTTGGTCTTTTCAGTTTGAATGAACTGCGGGGAATGTAGACGAGAGTGGGTGGCTAGAGTGTTTTGCTATTTGATTATTAATTGATTGATATGATGTGATATGAGTATATTTTTAGATATAGATGAATATCTGGAAATTTATGAGCCTGTTGTGAGACCAACATGAGGTGTAATGTTGATGAAGAGGATTTAAATGATGACTTGGTGACGGTAGTTAGGATGAGAGATTAAGTATGAGTAATGAATGGCTAATTGTGTAGATGGAAATATTGAGTAAATTATTACTTGTATTGAGAATGATGGGTGTACTATGAAACAATATGTATGATCAATTCAAAATATTTTGCATAAGGGAATAATAGTATATTGACAGGTAAATGGAAGAACTTGAGTGAGCATGACATGGAGTATGCTGAAAATGAATGAAATATTTGAACTTGTGTTGAATTTATAAATTATGTTGGTAATATGAATAAGTTTATGTAGTAGCATGATAAAATGACTTATAATATTTAGCATTGGATTCAAGATGAAGTATGAACATGTTGAAATTGACAGGTCTTTACTGTTAATTGTTTGAGTATGATTTATCTAAGTAATGAAGAATAAGACTTGTGTTAGAGAAAAATTTATTGCCTAAACTAAGCATGTGTTACCGATTTGAGTTAATAAGGTTATTGACATGTAAACGAAAGCAATGAAACAAGTATGACATGAAATTTACTAAATGTGATTGAACATGTAACCTTGCGTGAAATTGGTAATTTATGTTAGTATCTGAAAACGTTTATGCAGTGGCATGATAGAATAATATATGAGGATATATATTGAACTTAAGATGATATGGGAATGTGTATTAACATTAATTATTATTTTTGGGGTAGCTAGTACGGTGGAGGAAATACGGGAGAAGGGTAATTAGAGCGAAATATAGGTTGGAATATAAATTAATTAGGTTGGTGGACTTTGGAATTGATGTTAGTATTTTAATAATGCCTTGACAAGGAAACTTCGGGATGATGTGTGTTTTCTGGGGGGAGGGGGGGGGGGAAAGGGGTAGAATGTGATAGTACTAAGATTTAGGAGACTTTGCAACAATTTCGCTTGTGTTTGCTATAAATTCGCTGATGTATGTGAACGCTTATTAAAATTTGCATATGTGTGCTTTTAAATCATATAATGGTTGAAGTATAATATGATTAAAATGAGTATTAATTTATTGATAAGTGGATAAGTGTTTGAGTTGTGGAGCTTATAACGCAATGGTTGTGTATGTGGTGAGAGTATGATCGAATTTCGGGACGAAGTTCATTTTAAGGGGGAAACACTGTAATACCCGTTATTTTATAGGCTAGAGTATCGACTAAGTGTTTGTACGTGGGTTAGGATGGTTATTAAGGGTGTTTGCTTGGTAGGTCGATCAAGTTGGGGTAGGGGTCGATCGACTGTGCTGAGGTCGTTCAACCTGCGTGATGGGTCGTTCGACCTGGGCCGGGTTTTGGGAAATACGAGTTTTGGTTACTTAGGCCGATCGACCTGGGTATTGGGTCGATCGACCTGGCCTGGTCGAGGTGGCATTTTTACTTTACTTATGAGAGCCTTCTTCTAGAGACTTCTCTAGAATTGATAGATTTATGGTGAATGCTGAGTGGATTGATAAGTATCTTGACTGTTATGCCTATTTTCTCCCTGAAGGCCTTTTTTTTTTTTACCATAACCTAAATGTTTTTTATAGGAGGATTGTCAGGCAAAAGAAACCCCATTTCAGATACTAATATGTGGGGACTTGATCTTACTTTTAATAGTTTTGTGCAACAGTCCCGGAGTAAGAGTGTTTGGGGGACTAAGATGTATTAAGTGGTGACTAAACTTAAATACCTTAAATTCCCCCCGAAGGAGCTGAATAGGAATGTTTACTCTGATATTGATAAAAATGTCAGTATGGCTAAGGTCAATCTAGATAAGCTACAAGAGAAGATGCACAATAATAATCCTACTGATTTGAATACTCTAGCAGGAGAATCCTTGGCTCCTGAAACTTATAGGGGATTGAATAAAGCTTACCATAGCTTTCTCAGTCAAAAGGCCAAGGTAGGCTGGGTTAAGGGTGGGGATGAGAATACTAAATTCTTTCATAGTAAAATCAAGGCCTGGCATATTCATAAGAAATTTTTGCAAATCAATGATAAGAATGGTGTTTGCTACTCTGATCCCCAAGAATATATAACTTTCTTTTCTAGACTACAATGTAATGTTATTGGGTAATAGTAAAAATACCTACCTGGTTCATATCTCAACTATGAGGGCTGGCTATTGATCATTTTGATGAGGGATTGTCGCGCACTCCTCGACTAAACAAAATTTATAAAACTCGATACCAAACTAATGAATGTAGTAGGGTAAGGAGATTGATCCACATAGACGGTTATGATTGGTTTGTCAGTTTCAGTTCGCTTTAGTCTAGCCGATCAAATTGAGAAGTTTGAATATTCTAAAAGTAACTAAAGCGAGAAAGAAAATAAGCAAGCAATAAGAATAAAGATAAGATGACTAACTAAAGGAGTTGGGGGGAATTAGGGAGTCGGGTCCAATCGCTAACTCCTAGGACGACATAAGCTATCAAACCCATAAAAGGTAACGAGAAAAAGAGCGAGACGGTCTTTCGACTCGAGCTAAACCAACCAACCCTTAACTTAACTTCCTAAGTCAAGAAGGTCATCTAAAGAAAGGTGTTGACCTCGGAATTTCTTACTCGGTCAGATTTATAATTACCTGGGTCGAATTGTTACTCTAACCGAATATTTCACCAAACCCTTGGAAGATTAATTCAAGTCTCTAAAATGCTAAAAGGGAAGGCATAAACATACAATGGTGGCGCTAACTCAAGAATCCTAATCCATTTCCCCCTAACAAAAGACTACTCACTAATCATCATGAAAACTAAAATAAATAAATTACTCACCAATAACAATGTAATAATAAACCTGATTAAACTAAGAAACATCAAAACTTGAACTAATTAACCATTAAACTAATAAAAGATGAGAACTTAATAATAAATAACATAAATAAAGATGAGAAAAGAGAAATCCATACCAACTAAGAGTAGATCTAGAATTTGCTTACAAAAATATTTAATCTTGGACTCGATTAATTAACTAAATTAATATCTAAATTAATCTAAAGGAGAGAAAATAATAAAGAAAATATAAAAGAGGAACCCACATAATTTCTAAAATTCTAGTCTAAACTCATCTAGCTAAGCTAAAGTGGGAACTCCTTATTAATTTGGGGTTTACATGTTTATATAGGTGGGTGTAGGGGTGCTAACGAGCCGAGCCGAGCCCGAGCTTGGCCTTGCTCGGCTTGTGCTCAAGAACCAAAACTCGAGCTCGAGCCGATCTCGAGCTTACCCGAGCTTGAAAAAAATGTGCTCGTAAAAAAGCTTGCGAGCTTTAACGCGAGCTCGAGCCAAACTCGAGCTCAAATCGAGCCTATATATAATTGTTGATTTTTAATTTTTTTTTCTTCCAATATTTTCAATAACAAGACTTGAAAGATATGTGTAAAAAAAATTGGCAAATAAGTTAGAAATTTGATATATGTGATACAAATATATAATAATGATAATATATTTTTATAAAATATGAGGAAAATCTTCTCTAATCACACTAATTCGAGCTGCTCGCGAGCTTTTCGAGCCGAGCCGGTGTTTGCTCGGCTTGACTCGTTAAGCTCTCGAGCCGAGCCCGAGCCCGAGCCGAGCTCACACGAGCCGAGCTTTGACCGAGCTTTGACCGAGCCGATCTCGAGTTGCTCGCGAGCTGTGTCGTCTCATTATCACCCCTAGGTGGGTGTCACTTGTCAGTAACGGTAGAGTAGTAATTATTGGATTAAAATAAGAAATGGGCCAAAACTCAATAATAAAACCCAAGGCTTAGAAGGGCGGCCTTCCTGTCTTCTCTTTAAATGCCACGACACACGTTTTTTCCCCCCAAAACTTTCACCCGGCCGAGTGATATTACACCCGACGACAACACTCACTTCACCCGACCGGGCGATATTTCACCAGGCGGTGACGTTGTCGCACATTAATTTTCCACGGCTGAACTCGGTTGATTATTCTGGGCTCGATTTATACTCGGGTTTTGGCGTTGCTTCGAACTGGTGCCATGAAGCTCATTTGGGTGCCGCGCGAGGAGGAGCAGAGGAGTCATGAATTGGGTTGCTGAGCTCCGATTCAATTGAGGTGGTTGTTTGTCCTGCTTACGAGCCGCCATGTATAGCTCGAAATGGTGAGATCCGTGTTGCTCCTGGTTGTTGTGAATTCTGATGGAGGAGATGATTAATGTTGTTGTTCGTTGTTGTAGGAGGAGGTGAGAGATTGTAGGCTTCTCAAGGTTAACACGGTTGTTCTCTGGTTGATGTTGCGTTGTCGGCTCCGATCCTGGCGCGATATTTTTGGGTGCAGGCCGATTGCTGCTCCGGTGGTGTTGCGATGGATGTTTTTGGTGTCATGGTGGTCGAAGGTGATGCGAATTTTATTGGCTATTAATCGACCTGGCAAAAGCAACCTGCTCCGAATGACCCTACCCGAAAAGGATGACTCGAGACCCGAAACTAACCCGAGTTGCAAAACCCGAATTAACCCGACCCGAACTTGACCCGAAGTGGGTCGACCCGAAACTGACACGCGACCCGAAATGACCCGATCCGAAAACAATAACCCGAAAATGACCCAAAAAAATATAACTCTAATAGAACAAAAAAGATTTGAAGTTGTCATGAAACGTATTATGTGGATGTTTATTGAGCTTTATGATCCATTATGTAATTAGGTTTCTGACATGTAATGTATTATATATACCCTAATTAAGATGAATAATATAACTTGATTGAATCTTCTCCTCTTTCTTAACCTATTCTCCCTTATTGTCCTCTATGTACTTTCTTGTATTTCTTATTCTATAACACGTTATCAGCACGAAACTCTAACCGATTGAGCAGACAGACCTAAAGACCCGTTCATCTATCAATTTATCGTACCGCTAATTAGCAGGTAAGTTAGTAGAACTATTGTATATCAATCAGTTAGGTTAAATTCCTTAAGATTCATGTGCGTTATGTAATGCTTTTACTTCAATTAAGCGTTGTAAGTGGATACACTAATTATATGCATGTTGTTTAATTCATGTATTCACAATTCATCTAACTAGAGATCATTTCTATCAATATATGCTATTGCTTACTTTATCATCTATACGCAATAATGGCCTGGAACATGAGGATGAATTTTTTCAAGTCAGACTCAATATGTTTTGCTTAAATTTGGAGGTATATTTACTTTGTATTTATTTGGAGTATATTGATTAGTTCTTGCCATGTATTGCGTTTTACAATTATACCATAGAGGCATAGATCCTTCACAAATTCTTATTTCAGACGGACTAATTCCGTCTGAAAAATAAGACGGGATTATGTTGCCACTTTTTGATAAAATGTAACCACAGCTTATATCAACTTGTTTTCAATAGTGGTTACATCTAACTGTAAAGTGGTTACAAAATCCCGTCTTATTGCTTCAGACCAAAATGGTCCGTCTGAAGAAAGACCAACTGTAGATCCTTTGATGTGCTCATGCAAAAATGTGAAGGGTTAGACGGAGTGCTTCTTTGACTTATGCATTGAATTACATATTTGGATGATGCGCTTTTGCCGAATCCAAGAAAGTAATTGAAATTCTGTAACCTCTGTTTTAATTGAGATCTACTTTTAAGGGTAAGAAAACCTCTTATTTTAATTCGAGACCATCTCATATCTATTTAATTGAGACGAGCTTTTATCTAATTTGTGAGATGATATCTCATATTATTTTAACTTGAGACGATCTCATATCTAGTTAACGTGAGACGATCTCATATAGTCATATCTAATTTACGTGAGACGGTCTCATATCAATTAACGTGAGACGATCTCATATCTAATTAACGTGAGACGATCTTCTATAATGCGGAATAGTCTCATGTTATTGTAATTTAAGGCAATCTTTTATCAATTTGATATCAGATAATTTAATGTCGTTATTATGCAAGACGATCTTCTATCAATTTAATGTGAGACGATCAAATTAATGTAAGTTAGTCTCTTATCAAGATCATGTGAGACCTTCTTCAATCACTTTGAATGGAGTAATATTACCCAATATTATTTATTATCATTACCTCCAGTGAAAAGTCGGATTCTCCACTTTCCGACGTCTTAAATATTTCCAAAGGGATATTAATCTTTAAATTGTTTCTATTTAAACGAGACACTAAATATGTGTTATAGCACATTATTTTTTTTACCCATATGAAAAATAAATTATTTTAAGCATGTATGATATAATAGCTAATTATAAGTTAGCATCGAATTTTAAGTTTGCCGAGTAAGTGCAAAATTGCACATATTAAGGCATATCCAACTCCAAATATGGAGTATTGTATGCATTGCGAACTACTATCAAAAGTTGACATGAGATGTAAGACATATATGATCAACAAGTGCTTAAAAGTATGAGAAAAATGATTTTGATGTAAAATTGAGGTCGTACGGGTTATTTTTATACCGATTTTCTTATAAAGCTTTAATCCTATATACACAAACAGTAATGTGCTCATACCTTTTCAGTTATTGCATATACATTTTATTACACGCAATACATATACTAAAAATTGGGTATGATTGACATTTGAAGATTTAAACAATAAAATTGTACATTACTCGAGGTTGGACAAAAATCTTATAAATTCAATTGAACAAATTGATATTGTTTTTTATGTGGCTTTAATACCACATACTCATATATGAGTAATTTGTGCTATTGCGGTTCAGAATTTGATTATTATTATGTGAACAAGTTGATCTTCTTAAATTGGGCATTTTGATTTAGCACATTTATAGTCAATTACATCATACAGTACTCCTCAAATATCTTATAAAATCTTACAATTATGCCCAATAGTTAAATCTCATTAATATGTGATAAGGGACACATTCTAAAGTGGTTTTTTTTAAATGATTGCAATCTATCTTGAATATAATTTTCACCACCTTAGGGGGAGGAAGTACGTGAGAAGTTGGTAAAAATAGAGAAGTTTTATCATATTGAATTACACATATCGTGTGATATAGGAAGAATGTCGATTCTAGACACTTCTAGTATGATCATGAAAGTATATCCATATGAAACAGATATACGTTCGCGCGCAATGTTCAATAATCATATTGAATTACACATACCGTGTGATATAGGATGAATGTCGATTCTAGACACTTCTAGTATGATCATGAAAGTATATCCATATGAAACAGATATACGTTCGCGCGCAATGTTCAATGAACAATTGAATAAGGACTTCATAAGTCCACTTGACCGTCGACATATTTATAAAGAGCTCATTAACCTGAAATTCATCCAATTTATGGAGATTAAGAACCACACTGTACAGTTTTCATTATCGAGTCATCATATGCATATATAGACTAAGTTAAGCATTTTCATATTAGTTTACTACTACGTCATTCCATTATTTCACATCATATAATTTAGAACTTAGTCACATATCATATACATGCACATTGTTGATGATATGATCACTCAAAGAGAAAGTGTAGTATTTGCAACCGCAAAAGTGACAAGTTTACTAGCAGTGAAGATGCACGAATTACAATCTTCATATTATGAGTTTTGAAGCAATCAACCACTCCTATCAACTGAAGACATCTATAAAGTCAATCAAGTACGATGATAGCTATTTTCAAGATCGAGAAACTTTGCTACATCATGAGAAGCAATGGCGTTTTACAAGTGATGTAACCATCAGGGGGAGTGTGCACGCGCTGTACTCTTTTTCCTTATCTATGGTTTTGTCCCACCGTGTTTTCCATAAAAAGGTTTTAATGAGGTAGCTTATTAATTTGCGTGTAGAGGGACAATCCACTCTGCTTTTCTTTACTGGTGTTTTTCCCATAGGGTTTTTCTAGTAAGGTTTTAACGAGGCATGTTTTTCAATAATGTACATCCAAGGGGGAGTGTTATGAAACGTATTCTGTGGATGTCCATTGGGCTTTATGATCCATTATGTAATTAGGTTTCTGACATGTAATGTATTATATATACCCCTAATTAAGATGAATAATATAACCTGATTGAATCTTCTCCTCTCTCTTAACCTATTCTCCCTTATTGTCCTCTATGTACTTTCTTGTATTTCTTATTCTATAACAGAAGTGACTATAAGCACCTTTTTTTCTTAATTATTGACCCGAATATGACCCGGACCCGAAATAACCTAACCCGTTGACCCAAAACTAACCCGATCAACTTACCCGAAAATCACCTGAAACCCGAAACAACCCGACCTGACCCGAACTAAGCTGATAATATGATAGACCCAATCTGGCCCGACCGGAATTGGCCCGACCCGAACCCGACCCAATTGATCTGTTTGCCAGGTCTACTGTTGATGATGATGTTGAGGCAGAGGACGTAGAGGGAGGATGAGCGTGGTGGACAGGTGAGTAGTGTGATAATGTTTGAAGGGTTTGGATTCCAAGTACCTAAGAGGGGGAGGGGGTGAATTCGGTACCACTTTAAAAATTTCAACTTAATCTTTATTGTTTAAAGAAAGTTGATTGTTGTTGAGAAGAACAAATGGATACACTGAATGAACAAGGTTATCAAGAGTGTATTGCTAAATGAGAAAGTTGCTGTAAAGTGACTGTCACAGTGAGTCTGACTGTTACTTGTTCGTTTTAGCAGATGAAGTAAAGGCTACAACACGAAAGTAACAGTATTCGAGACTGTTGTAATGGACAGAAATGCGAAACAAACGAGTAAAGAAAAGTGCAGCAGAAAATAAACAAGCAAGAAATTAACACAGGAGTTTTGAATTGGTTCAGCCACTTGAAAGGCCTACGTCCAATCTTCTTCTTATTGATTCAATTAAGTAATCTACTACGACTACCTAAGACCCTTACAATAAAAAGGACCAACAACCTACTCCGATTGCGAAATGAGTTCAAGACTACTCCGTCTCAAACTCGACTCTTCATCTAAGAAAGTTACAAGATCAAATTCCCTGATTTTGTTCTTGTGGAAAGAACGAAGGCGAATTCATTAAGATCTAACTATTCTAGATAGAAGAATACAATACTTAACGCAACAGTTGTCATGTCTGAGACTTTTGAAGACTTTGAAGAAAGTTTGCAAAGATTAAAAGCTTAAGAACTTTGAAGAAAATTTGCAAAGCAGTAAGTTTGATTTCTCTGGAAAGTCTTGGGGAAATGAGAGAGGTGAGCTCTCTATTTATAGAGGAAGAAGTGATTTGAAAAGATTAAAGGAGAGCCTTGAGAAAGACCACTCTCAAGCATGTGGGCAAAGTGAATGTCCTGCATAAAACTTTCACAAATGACAAAATGTCTCAGAGAAGTGGTCTGCTCAAGATGCAGGAAACATTTTACCCTTGGGTGAAAGTCATAAGATGACAAACTTATTTGGGAACAAGCCAAGCATTGCTTTTCTTTTTGAGAAAAAGTTTGTTTGTGCAAATGAGGAAAAACACTTTCAAATGATTCCTTCTTATCATTTTCAAATCACGTTCAAAATCATTTCAAGGAAGGTTCAAGTAACTTTTCAAAACAGCAGGAAGATTTTGTTTTAGAAAGTCTGTGAAAAGTTTCAGACATGTGCAACAGTCGTCCTCACTGTTACACTGAACATATGAGGTAACGGTTGCCTAGACTGTTGCATTTGTAAGTACCATACTCTTCTACCTTTACAATAGACGACTCTTTACAACTCGATTCTTCTTGGGCATTTCAACTCTTCATCTACTCTTGCTTGGAGATTAGTCTTGCTTGGAGACTCAAAATTTCCTGAAAACTTAACTAAGAAGCATACATTAGTTAGGCATATCATCATCAACAAACTAGCTCAACAAATTCCCCCTTTGATGATGACAAGCCTTAAGAACACATAAATCTAAAGATAAGTTCCCCCTAAAAAGGTCGGTCCAAAGCAAATGATTTCAATGATAGCACATATAGTAAAGTGACGGTAGTTAGCATATGACAAACAAAACCAAGAGAGTTAGTAAGCAAGATAATTCTACTAAGTCGACAAGCAAGAGTTAATCAATGATATGCTTATCTAGTGTGTGTTTAGCCTTTTCCCCCTCTTGACATCATCAAAGGGGCAATGATACTCATCCCGGACACAGAACACAAATGCACAAGATATCAAAACATCCGCACTAGATAGGTCAAAAGAACATATTCAACAAAGCTAAAACATATTCATTGTTACACCACCAACAAGGAAAGACAAGTTTTGAAAAAGGGGCAAGTTTTATGTTACACCACCAAAGCAAAAAGGTATCATCCAAGTCAAGGCAAAAAGAACGGCTCCATTGTCTACACCATTGTCTACACCATTGTCTTCACCATTGTCTTCACCACCACCCACATCAAATCCCTTTGAATAAGAGGCCCACTTTAAGCATTTTGGATGTGGTTTAGTTTACATCCCCTAGCTTCCCTTTAATAACTTTCAACATCATTTTCCCTAAATTTTCATGTGATCATACAATCCTTGCGATTCCACACTTTCTTGCACCGAACATCCTTTGGCCTTAAGCATTATCGAAATCGAAATACCATAAGTCGAGTTTTTTTTTTTTTTTTTTTTTTTTTTTTTTTTTTTTTTTTTTTTTTTTTTTGCGATCCTTGAGTATATTAGACAAAGTGGCAGATCTTGTGAGCATAAGATTATGGAGGTTGATTTTGCATTAACTTTGGCAAATAAGTATCTGGATGTCACATTCACTTGGACCGTTGCATAGACCAGTCTGTATGTTACATTCACTTGGACCGTTGCATAGACCTGTATGCATGTCACATTCACTTCGACTGTTGCATAGACCAGAAGGATTTCATTCGCTCGTTTTGTGTCGGTTTGAACTTTCTTACGGATCAATGAGGCCATTTTGAACAAGATTTGGTTTTAATGATTAGAGTGATTGTGGAACACAAGGTGACTCGGAAATGATGGGGTTATTGAGTGAAGAAGAAAAAGGGAATTGGTGGATTCAAGGGTATTTTGGATGATGAGTTTGATATGACATTGAAGGGTTTTATTTTTGAGGGGTAAATGGGATAAGTGGCAGTAACTTTGAATATGAGATAGTCAAGTTGAGTATGCAATTAAGGACAAAAATGTGCAGGAAAATCATGACAAATTGAAACACATGTGAATTAGAATAAGGAAGAGTATACTTACATGCCAATTCTCGTCAATCATGTGAGGGATTAGACGCACACACACATTAATCACATACAATTAATTAAACCAATTTGTAACCGAAGTTTCTCAAATTGTTCTCTTGCTAGTGGTTTCGTAAAAATATCCGCTATTTGATTCTCGGTTTTGCAAAAAATAAGCTTAATATGTCCTTTCTCTACGTGATCACGAAGAAAATGATGACGAATCTCAATATGCTTAGTTCTAGAGTGTTGAATGGGATTTTTGGAAATGTTTATGGCACTAGTATTATCACACATAATAGGAATAGAGTCATAAATCATACCAAAATCTTGAAGTTGTTGACGTACCCAAAGAAGTTGTGAGCAACAATGAGCGGCACTAACATATTCGCTTTCGGTCGTTGAAAGAGCTACCGTATTTTGTTTCTTTGAACCCCATGAAACGAGACAAGGTCCAAGGAACGTGGCAATCCCGGAGGTGCTCTTTCGGTCTACCGTGCATCCCGCAAAGTCGGCATCGGAAGATCCTACAAGATCAAGGGGACAATACAACGGATACCACAAGTGGATATGTTGGGTTCCAATCAAATATCGAAGAATTCGTTTGACGGCTTTGAAATGGGATTCTTTCGGATTTGATTGGAACCGAGCACATAAACAAACGCTAAAGAGAATGTCGGGACGACTAGCGGTTAAGTAAAGAAGAGATCCAATCATACCTCTATACACCTTGTCACTTACATTTTTGCCATTTTCATCCATGTCCAACTTGGAAGTAGATACCATAGGTGTAGAGTATGATTTAGCATCCGTCATCCCGAATTTCTTAAGCATTTCTTTAATATACTTTTGTTGATGAATTAGGATTCCTTCTTTGGTTTGTTTGATTTGAAGTCCAAGAAAGAATCCTAGTTCACCCATCATGCTCATCTCGAATTCCGATTTCATTAATTCGGAAAAGTACACACAAAGAAGCTCATTAGTAGCACCAAAAATGATGTCATCAACATACACTTGCACAATTAACAGTCCATCGGACTGTGACTTTAAGAACATGGTTTTGTCCACGGATCCTCTTCTAAACCCGTTCTCAAGTAGGAATTTTGACAATCTATCATACCAAGCACGGGGTGCTTGTTTTAAACCGTAAAGAGCTTTGTCCAACTTGAAAACGTGATTAGGAAAATCATTGTCCAAAAACCCCGGGGGTTGCTCAACAAAGACATCCTCTTCTAAATAGCCATTTAGAAAAGCGGTTTTAACATCCATTTGGAAGAGTTTAATGCCTTTGTGAGCCGCAAAAGCAATAAGTAATCGTATGGCCTCAAGTCTAGCTACCGGTGCATAGGTTTCATCATAGTCAATACCCTCTTGTTGATTGTAACCTTGCACCACTAGTCTAGCCTTGTTCCTTACGATTTCTCCGGAATCATCAAGCTTGTTGCGAAAGACCCACCTAGTACCAATGACGGTACGATTAGGTGGCCTAGGGACCAAGTGCCATACCTCATTTCTCTTGAATTGATTGAGTTCTTCCTGCATTGCAATTACCCAGTCAGCAACAGTCAGAGCGACTGTTACATTGGCTGGTTCAATTTGAGAGAGAAATGCATTGTGTGCACAGAAGTTGTTGAGAGAGGCTCTTGTTCTTATTCCAGATCTGATGTCACTTGTCAGATTTGACAAAGGATGTGAGTTTTGATGTTTCCACTTCTTTGGCACGAAGGGGACTTCTTCCCTTTCAACAGCAACAATCTGAGTGACTGTTACTTCCTGGTCGGATGTTGGTCCTTCATCAGAGTTGGAGGACTCTCCCTGTTCAACAGTCAGAGGGACTGTTACAGTCTGGGAGGTAGAAGCAGTAGCAGAGTTACTGTTGATTCCCCCTGAGTTGATGCTGTCTGTAACAGGTAACAGTCTCTGCGTCTGTTGCTGATCAATGATATTCGAATTGTTCAAGGCTCCTTCTTGATTAAGCACAAAGTCTTCTCGCACAAGCCCAATCTCGAATTCATCATCTTCCTCATCAATTTGTACCTGCTCAAAGAGACTAGATTCATCAAAAATGACATGTACACTTTCCTCAATCAACATAGTCCTCTTGTTGTAAACTTTGTAGGCCTTGCTATGATTAGAATAGCCAATAAAAACCGCTTCATCGCTACGTGGATCAAATTTTGTGACACCCTCAAATTTGCGGAAAGAAAAAAATAATTTAAATACATAAAGAAGGTGTCATAAATAAAAAAGGTCATTACAAAATACGGAAATAATATTCTACAAAAGAAATATACAAGACGGGAGACATATCTCCCGTATAAATAAGGAAATAAAAGAGTGTATAATAATATACAATCTAAGAACCGAATATAGGTCCAAGGTAATACTTCGCGCGCTAGCTCGTCAATGTACCCAATGTATGCATTCACCCCCCTGTTCGACCGCATTAAATATAAACAAAACACGGAAGCCACAGTCAGTGGGGAGTAACTCCGAGTCCTCCCAGCCACGAAATGTCAAGTTTAATAAAACATGAATAACATAAAAGCAATGTATATGGACAATACAAAACTTTAACATAGATGATATGCTTTTCATGTTATGAAACAGATAACTAACAAATAACCTAGCATGTGAAAGCTATCATGTGAAACCGATAAGAAACTATAACTCGAGGTAGGGAAGCTGGTATGCTAGCTCAGAGGTACCTCTCAGAAACATGGCCGTGATACACTCAAACCCTAATCAACACGTAATCATGTGAATCAGTTAACAATCGGTAATCCAAACTCTATCAATCTTAGCCGGCTTGCATCTCACCTTCTAAAACTCATAGAATCATACAAACCTGAAAGACCAATACGTCTACAAACAGGCATAAGTTCTTAGGACAGTCAATAGTCGACTTCTGTAACTCGAGGCTATACCACAAGGTAGGAAAACATCCTAGTCCTAGACTGATCAGACCTAGCTACAACAGCTATTCCATTCCCCGTCTCATGACATAACCGTACACAAGAAACTCTGCTAGGCGACCCCCTAAACAGAGATGGCTAGTACTTAAGCTGGCTCCCTTCCCAAAGTGGTTATTAGTCCATGCCCCCGACTTGGATATAAACCCACCAAGCCGAGACACAAAAGCTATCAAGCTGTGAACTATATACTCGTTAAAGACAGTACGGACCTATCAATGTCATGGTCCAAGATACTCATTTAGAATTACAATGGCCGAACCAAACTAATATCTTAACTCAGAGGTTACCTTTAAAACATGGCCAAGATACGACTTAACACGCCATATAATCGTAATTCTCTATGGGTACTTAGTCAACACGACACCAACCATATAATCGAAAAAGTCACGGGAAAAACATCCTATCATGTGACCATTTGCATATAAATAATAATCAAATATCATATCGCCTTATATCAACTAAGGCTCATTCATTAATTAAATACAACCTTACCTGAAGACAAATCCCCGACCCGAGTCCCGCGACGGGTCATCAGTCAACCGGGGCTGACTAGATCTTAGTTTGACCAAACCCGTTTGGTCAAACTGGCTAGAAACAGAGTCTTAGCCCTCGAGGCTTGAACATAAAATCAACATATTCATTACATGTTATTTCATTAAAACTTCTAACATGTGAAATATTATAACATACCAAAACCCCGTTTGACTTAACTGATATCCAATTAAACTACGATCTCGTCTTATAATTTCTAACATGTGAGAAATAATAATTTAATGAAAAACCTTTTTAATTAAATATTTTACTTATTAATATTTCCCACTTGCTAAATATTACAAAACACGATAAAAATGCCGATAACTCAAAAACCGTCACAAGTCCCAAAGTGGGACCCACGGGCTGAGTTGGGCCGGACCCACATGGGCCTGATTTGGGCCTTACGGCCTGATTTGGGCTAAAGTGGCTGTTTTGACAATTTTAGTAAAAAACCGTTTCTAATTAATTCCCGCATGCTTATCATAATTAAAACCCGTCAACACAACAACATAACAATCAAACATCGACACAACCCAAAGACCAAAACCCGGACCCACCATGGACCAACCCAGACCGGGTCTGAACCGGCCTGGACCGGTCTGGTTTGGTCCGGTTCACCCTTCCCCTAAAACCGGTTCACCAACAACAACACCCAAAATGTTTCCAACATGTTTTAATCATCAAACAACCATTTTTAACAACCATCCATACAAAATCATAACTTATTAAAAATCATCAAAATTTGTCAAGAACACTAAACTTGTTAAAATTTCCTACACAACATAAAAATCATAACTTATTAAAAATCATCAAAATTTATCAAGAACACTAAAACAACATAAAAATTCCAAACAACATAAAAATCATAACTTATTAAAAATCATCAAAATTTATCAAGAACACTAAAACAACATAAAAATTCCAAACAACATAAAAATCATCAAGAACAATAAAACAACATAAAAATTCCAAACCACATAAAAATCATCAAAATTTATACAACATGATAAAAACAACTACTTATCATATTACTACTAAAAATCCATAAATAATAAAAACATGAACCAAAAACAAAGATGAACCAAAATCAAAAGAAACAAAACTTAAGGCATGTTACTAACTAAAATCATAAATCACCATAACATGAACAAAAACTAAAAGCTAAAGGCTATGTGACATTAATTCGTCGAGTAAAACGGAATTGTTACCTTAGCTAGCCAAAATCACTTAGCACCAAAATAATAAGAAGTATATAATAAGAAAACCCTTCTACTAATCTTCACCCAAAATATACGAGTCTCCAAACTCGTCTTCAAAGTCTTCCCCTATAAGAAATGACAAGAAAACATTATTAGAAGTAAAAATAGATTTTCCATAATTAAAGTGTTGAAAACGATCTTGACGGAATTGAAATAAAACCGTACTAGAAGATGGAGAGCGAGGAGGAGATCTTAGAAATATAAGTTAGGATGGATTTAATTAAGAAATGAAGATTTTATGAAGGTTTTGCTCAAGAACGATGAAGAACAAATGATGAACGGCGAAGAACACGAAGAACGATTAAAGAAAGCGATATTTTGATCCTTATTTGATTTGTTGAAAGATGAAAAGTTGTTTGTGAGTAGGAATGAGTGGATGAGTGCCGTGTAAATATAGGCCAAAATAGTGAGTTGGGTTTTGTAATTGTTGTTATGGAATTGACCCGGTATAATAATTATATTACCGTAATTAATTAGATATTAAGTTAATTGAAGTAAATATCAAGATATTATGTTATTGTAATGAAAAGAAAGAAAATATCAAGGTCAAAGAGAGAAGAAAAACCGTGAGGATAGGAGAGAAAGCGGGTCTGATTTTGAGCGATTTGCGTAATTTTCGTTAACTGATCGATAAAGTTGAAAAGATCTTAGATATTCTTATTAATTTAATCAAAAGAATTAAAAGACGCTAAATGGGACGTGGACACCGAAAAGAGGAATTCAGTTCGGGCGGCCCGCCGTGATAATGCACAAGTCGAGTTTAGTTGAGTTTTCGAATTTTGATTGCGCGCTTTACGAGCGTCTGGGAATAGTGTTCAATGACGGTTCGGTTTAAAAAACCGTTAAAAGTTATTCTTTAAATTCAGAATAAATTCAAAATAATTATATTAAATTACGATAAATTCCGATAAATCTTAATAAAAATAAATTAAATTTATTATTTTTCAAATATAATTTCGGTCTTTAAAATTACGAGGCGAGTCGGGAAAAGTAAACGAAAGTCAAAGTTGACTAAAAAGTCAAGAAAAGTCAATGATGACTTAAAAGTCAAGAAAAGTAAATGACGACTTAAAAGTCAAGAAAAGTCAATGACGACTTTTAAAAAGTCAAGAAAAAGTCAAAGACGACTTAAAAGTCAAGAAAAGTCAAAGATGACTAAAAACGGTCTTTTAATGAAATCTCTCAGAAATTCTAAATACGCACGCGGAATTTCAAAATACGACTCCGATCAAAAATTTCTATTTTAAAACCTTAAGTTTGCTGAAAAGAGTTAGTAAATATTTTTACTAGAAAAATTGGGCACTTTTCGGGTTGTTACAATCACCCCTCCTTTTAAAAAGTTTCGTCCTCGAAACTTAGAAGAAGGAACGTCACATATATGTAGGTCTATTTCAAAACTGTTAAAATATACTTGTAATAAAAATACATGGTCTTATCAATGGGGCGGAAGATTCTCGTCTGCAGTCAAGAATCTCATCGTCCAAGTCAAAGACTCAAAAGATACAATTTCGCGTCAATTAATGAGAAAACTAGTTATCGAACGTCTCCAATAACGAGTCTCAACACTCCTTGACGGTAAAATACTTGAAATCAATAAAATTTCCAAAAGCTTTTAGTTCAAAAATTCTATAGTAAAGGTAATAACACTACTATCTATACCTAAAATTTCTAACTAAAGCTTCTAATAACCTATCTATACGAGATGATAATTGATAGAAGGAACGAAATATTCGAAAGAATAAATCGAATAGAAAGAGAGAAAAGAGAGGAATGAATCACCATACTATCTTCCATCTATGATACTTCAAATGTCGATCGTAACTCGACAACACTAACTACACCAAAATCTAGTCCTCAAGAGAGTGCAATTTATCCTCCACATTTTCAATCATCAGATTCCTACCAAAATATTTCATAAGCATGACACATCGAGTAACAACTCCCAATTATTCCAATTCAATTAGAATCTTCTAAGGTTCATCGGTACGGTAAACTCCATAACTAACAACCCATGAAAGATTTATTATGAACTATAATCTTCTTAGCTCCATCAAAACTTTTATTGGAAACCACCATCAAAATATTTATAATTTGGGAAACAATGCCGCTAACAACCCCAAGTAACGGAGACTTACGATGAAATCCTTTGATCCAATTTATTCCCAAAATTCATTATCTTAAGTTATTAACCATTAACTTTCTCCCCTTCAAAAGTTAAAACACAATTCCTCAAAAGAGATTAGTCACCCAATATCATTTCACTTAACTTTTGCCAAACATAGGGCAATGCAACAGTAAATCAATTTATTTATTTCTTCCAAACTCTCAATACATCGGTTTTCGCTTATGACTATATTCCTCAAGTTTGGTCATCTAAATCCAAAATTCCACAAGGTAATTATTCCCATTAGGGTCCAACATTTAAAACAACTATTTTTCCAAGTAATCTTTAAAGAACCACTAAAATCCTTAACCACAACAACCAACCACCATTATGCTTAATTCGATCCTCAAAAGAAATGATATTGCAACTTCAAGTTTTCATAGTCTAAAACCACTAAGAGACTTTCCTCCAAAGTTTATCCTCAAATCCTTATAATCATCTAAACACGGAACTAGCTTAATAGGATGGCTAGTTACCATATTCGAAACTTCTTATTTACTCCAAAATAGACATATCATAAGCATGGTCTTCAAACCAATACTAAACTTCTAAGTCCAAAAGACTAAATTACTAATGAATTAAGAAGTCATAGCCAATTCCTTCGACCTTATACCATCGAATATCATGAACTATTACTCACAAGTCATGACAAGCATCAAGCTTTAAAATTATTAAACATACTTCACCACACCTTCCTCAAGGATACCAACTCTCACCACCATATGGTGAAATTAGATCCATAACATTTTCCTCAAATCACAAGTTCATTCTACAAACACTAATATTCCACAAGATTCAAAGTTCTTCCGACTAAGCATAATATACCACAATCCGATGGTGATGACATCCATAAAAATGTTACAAGAGGGAGGTAAGGATACCAATGTTAAGATGGAGGAACTATCAAGAGAAACTTTCAAGAGGCAATAGGTTGGAATAGAAAGTAGCACCTAGATGGAAGGAAAAGGGCATAATACTATAAGGACAAGAGAATTCAAAGATGAAGAAGGAATTCACTTCAATTAGGCTTATAAATCTTCAAATCTTCGGTAGAGGATACTCCTTCTAGGTAACACATATTCCACCATAAGGCGTAATATTGCTCCTAGCAATCTGGCTAGCCACCCAAGCATAGCCTCCTTGGCAATTGTCTTCTTTATGAGCAGGGACCTGGTTGGCAGTAACAACGATCTCTTCTACCCGAGGTCTAACCGTCTTCATAAGAAACAAACAAATTTAGTTACTCCTAACAATTAGCATAAACAAATAGACTACAACAAAATCCTAATCTACCCATCTTACCCTTCTATCTCACAAGTTTATTATTTTATTAAGGTCAAGTTATTTATGCAAGGGTACACAAACGTGCGTCGGGAGCAAAATATGCTCTGATACCAACTGTGACACCCTCAAATTTGCGGAAAGAAAAAAATAATTTAAATACATAAAAGATGAGAATAATAACAAGGTGTCTGAAATAAAAAGGGTCATTACAAAACGGAAATAATATTATACAATAAAAAGTATCTGAAGACGGGAGACATATCTCCCGTATAAATACGGAATAAAAAGAGTATATAATAATATACAAACTAAGAACCGAATATAGGTCCAAGGTAAATACTTCGCTCGCTAGCTCGTCAATGTACCCAATGTATGCATCACAAACCTGCCAACCGCATTAAATATAAACACGGAAGCCACAGTCCGTGGGGAGTAACTCCGAGTTCTCCCAGCCACGAAATGTCGAGTTTAATGAAACATGAATAACATAAAAGCAATGTATATGAAAAATACAAAACTCTAACATAAATAATATGATTTTCATGTTATGAAACAATTAACTAACATATAACCTATCATGTGAAAGCTATCATGTGAAAAACGATAAGAAACTATAACTCGAGGTGGGAAGCTGGTATGCTGGCTCAGCGGTTACCAAGTAACATGGCCCTGATACACTCAACCCCTACTCAACACGTAATCATGTGAATCAGTTAACAACCGTTAATCCAAACTCTATCAATCCTAGCCGGCTTGCATCTCACCTTCTAGAACTCATAGAATCATACATACATGAAAGACCAATACTTCTACCAACAGGCATAAGTTCTTAGAACCGTCAATAGTCATCTGTAACTCGAGGCTATACCACAAGGTAGGAAAACATCATAGTCCTAGACTGATCAGACCTAGCGACAACAGCTATTCCGTTCCCCGTCCCATGACATAACCGTCTATGAGAAACTCTACTAGGCGACCCCCTAAGCAGAGATGGCTAGTACTTAAGCTGGCTCCATCCCCAAAGTGGATTAGGTAACCATGCCCCGACTTGGATATAAACCCACCAAGCCGAGACACAAAAGCTATCAAGCAGTGAACTATATACTCGTTAAAGACAGTACGGACCGATCAATGTCATGGTCCAAGATACTCATTTAGAATTACTATGGCCGAACCAAACTAATATCTTAACTCAGAGGTTACCTTTAAAACATGGCCAAGATACGACTTAACACGCCATATAATCGTAATTCTCTATGGGTACTTAGTCAACACGACACCAACCATATAATCGAAAAAGTCACGGGAAAAACATCCTATCATGTGACCATTTGCATATAAATAATAATCAAATATCATATCGCCTTATATCAACTAAGGCTCATTCATTAATTAAATACAACCTTACCTGAAGACAAATCCCCGACCCGAGTCCCGCGACGGGTCATCAGTCAACCGGGGCTGACTAGATCTTAGTTTGACCAAACCCGTTTGGTCAAACCGGCTAGAAACAGAGTCTTAGCCCTCGAGGCTTGAACATAAACTCAACATATTCATTACATGTTATTTCATTAAAACTTCTAACATGTGAAATATTATAACATATCAAAACCCGTTTGACTTAAAGGATATCGAATTAAATTACGATCTCGTCTTATAATTTCTAACATGTGAGAAATAATAATTTTATGAAAAACACTTTTAATTAAATAATTTACTTATTAGAATTTCCCACTTGCTAAATATTACAAAACACGATAAAAATGACGATAACTCAAAAACCGTCACGAGTCCCAAGGTGGGACCCACGGGCTGAGTTGGGTCGGACCCCACATGGGCCTGGATGGGCCCCACGGCCTGTTTTGGCTAGAAATGGTTGTTTTCATTAAATTTCTAAAAAACCGTTTCTTAAAAATTCCCGCATGCTTTAACATATTTAAAACCCGTCCAAACAACAATTAAACTATCAAACATCGACACAACCCAAACACCAAAACCCGGACCCACCATGGACCAACCCAGACCGGGTCTGAACCGGCCTGGACCGGTCTGGTTTGGTCCGGTTCTCACCCCCCTCCACGGTTCAATCATCAACCACACCAAATCAATTCCAAACTTGTTTTTAATTACCAAACAACCATTTTAACAATCATTCATACTAAATCATAACTTATTAAAATCATCAAAATTTATCAAGAACACTAAACTTGTTAAAATTTCCTACACAACATAAAAATCATAACTTATTAAAAATCATCAAAATTTATCAAGAACACTAAACTTGTTAAAATTTCCTACATAACATAAAAATCATAACTTATTAAAAATCATCAAAATTTATCAAGAACACTAAACATATTATAAATTCATACAAAATCATAAAAATCATAACTTATGGAAAATCATCAAAATTTACCAAGAACACTAAAAACAACATAAAAATTCCTACAACATGAAAATCATCAAGAACAATAAAACAACATAAAAATTCCATACAACATAATAAAATTAATAACCTATCATATTACTACCAAAAATTCCAAAATCATAAAAATATGAACCAAAATAAAAGATGAACTAAAAACTAAAGAAACAAAGCTAAAGCTATGTTACTACCAAAAATCATAAATAACCATAACATGAACCCATAAACTAAAAGCTATGTGACATTAATTCGTCGAGTAAAACGGAATTGTTACCTTAGCTAGCCAAAACACTTAGCACCAAAATAATAAGAAGTATATATAATAAGAAACCCTTCTCCTAATCTTCACCCAAAATATACGAGTCTCCAAACTCGTCTTCAAAATCTTCCCCTATAAGAAATGACAAGAAAAACATTATTAGAACATAAAACTAAATTTCTCATAATTAAAGTGTTGAAAACGATCTTGACGGAATTGAAATTAAACCGTACGTGAAGATGGAGAGCGAAGAGGAGAGTCTAGAAATATAAGATAGGAAGGATTTAATTAAGAAAGGAAGATTTTATGAAGGTTTTGCTCAAGAACAATGAAGAACATATGATGAACGACGAAGAACACGAAGAACGATCAAATAAAGTGATGTTTTGATCTTAATTTGATTTGTTGTAAAATGAAAAGTTGTTTGTGAGTAAAGAGTGGGGTGTTGAGCCGTGTACATATAGGCCAAAATAGATGTCGAGTTTTGAAATTGTTGTTACGTAATTGACTCGCGTTTAATAATTATTTTACGGTAATCGATTAAATATAATTAACGATAAAGTTAATTACACCAAATATCAAGATATTATGTTATTAATAATCAAAAGAAAGACAAATATCTAGTCCTATTAGAGGACTTATGAGCCGTGTGGAATGATGAGAAGACGGATCTGATTTCGAGCGTTTTGCGTAATTTTCGTTAACTGATCGATAAAGTGAATAATATCTAGATATTATGATATTGTAATCAAAAGTAATGAAAATATCAAGCCTATTAGAGGACTTTGGGGCCGTGTGTGGTATGGTGAGACAACGGGTCTGTTTTTGCTCGATTTGCGTAATCTTCCGTTGACGGATCGATAAAGTAACAAATATCTAAGATATTTGTATTAGTTTAATCGAAAGAATTAAAATATCTCAAGTGAGTGGAAAACGATGACATGGGCGCGTGACTCATGCCAAAGTCGAGTTTCGGTTTGTTGCGCGCATTACGATGCGTCGGGAATAGTTAAATGACGTTTGGTTAAAAACCGTAAAAGTTATTCTTTAAATTCCAAATAAATTCAAAATAATTATATTAAATTATGATAAATCTTAATAAATATAAATCAAAATAAAACAAAAATATTATTTTTTTAAATAAAATTTCGGTCTTCAAACTTGTAAGGCGAGTCGGGAAAAGTCAACGGAAGTCAAAGTCGACTAAAAAGTCGGGAAAAGTCAAAAATGACTTAAAAGTCCAGAAAAGTTTATGACGACTTAAAAGTCAAGAAAAAGTCAATGACGACTTTAAAAAGTCAAGGGAAAGTCAAAGACGACTTAAAAAGTCAAGAAAAGTCAAAGATGACTAAAAACGGTCTTTTCATGAAATTTCTCAGAAATTCCAAATACGAACGCGGAATTTCAAAATATGACTCGGAACAAAAATTTCTATTTTAAAAACTTAAGTTCTACTGAAAAGTGTTAGTAAATATTTTTACTAGAAAAATTGGGTACTTTTCGGGTTGTTACAATAACACCTTAGCCGGGATCCCTTCCTTATCCTTATAACGCCACACAAAACAAACCGGACAATTGGTTAAGTTTTGATATAATTTTCGATACAATACGCAATCATTTGGACATGCATGTGTTTTCTCATATTTCATACCCACCCCTCTAATTAGTTTTTTTAGCCTCATATGTCTTAACGGGAAGAACATTAACATCTGGAAGCATGTCGTTTATCAAGGCTAATAAACTAGTGAAACACGTGTCACTAACCCCATTTGCCCCCTTGATATTATACAACTTCACCACAGCCGACATCTTTGTGTACTTACAACCAGGGTACAGAGGCGCTTCAGACTCACACAACTTCTCATACATGTTGTCAAGGTCATCCAAATTAATGTTGTTATCTTCAAAAGCATTTGATTCATCATCTTTTTCTTCATTATCTGTAGACCCAACATTCAACTCGTCTGCTTCCAACTCAACATACTCGGCAAACTCGGGATCATCAGTTATCCTTTCGTATACCTCAAGATCATCTTCTTCAAAGTTATTCTCTTCCTCTAATGATTCCCCATGAAAAATCCAACGGGTATAGGATCGACTAAAACTATACTTTTCTAGGTGAATTTTAACGTCCGGAATAGCCATATACCTAATATTACCACATCTTTCACAAGGGCATGGAATACTAGAAGAACCATTCAAATTGTTCGCAACGACTTCATAAAATTCAGCTAAACCATCCTTATAGTTTGGGTCACTCATATTCGCAGCATTCATCCAAGTTCGAGTCATTTATCTACATTCGTAGTATATATAGTAAGCCAAGTAATTCAGAAAATCCAACTAATTAAAACTAATTCAATAATAAGCCAACTAATTCAGAAAATGCAATGTATAAGGCAACTAATTCACAAATAAACGAAATTCAGGAAATCAATAAAGAAAAATTATTAGAATACCTGATTAATAAGAAATAGCAGACGGAGATGATGACAAAGAGACGATCAGGAGTATGTCTTAGTGTTTGTGGTTTTGTGTTGCAGTATAATCGCTTTGTGTTTGTGTTTTTGTGTTGCAGTACAGTATTATTAGTGTTGTGTGTTTTTTTCATCTTTATTAACAAATATTGACAACGGTTATTATTCATATTAAACTGTTGTTATTAGTTTATTTATTTACAACGGTTAACAAAGTTATACCCGTTGTTACAACTAACAACAACGTACAACAAAATCATATCCGTTGTTATTAATTTACGCCAAATTTTGCGCCAAATTAATAACACAATATAACAACGGGTTTGTTCGTGACCGTTGTTATTACTTTTCCACATTTTGCGCCAAATTAATAACAACGGATATAGATTAAACCGTTGTTATTAGTTTATTTATTTAAAACTGTTATTTTAGTTCACCCCGTTGTTAAAACTAATAACAACGTTCGAAAAATTAATACCGTTGTTATTAGGTTTAATAAAATTCCGCGGATAAATAATTATCCATTCCTCAACGGTTTGTCTTAATTTTCATGAGTTTGCGTTGTTAATGGGGCGTTGTTATTGCCTGAATTTGTAGTAGTGATGGTTATCAAGTAATTATAGATAATTTTTTTTTAAGTGTGACCTGACAAACAAGTAGTCGGTTACCCGGTGCAGTGAATGATGAATAAGTGCATTGTTCAGATTAGCATGAGTTAAAGTATATGATAGATTAAAATGAGAAGAAGAGACATAGAAGGATTATTCTCGTTAAATAACCCTAAAATTTAACACAAATTTTCAAATGTGACACATCACAAGCTTGTGACAGATAAATGTGACCATTTTATGATAAAGTATAACCATTATTTGATTGATAATAATTTGTGTATGGTTACTTATTATTATTAAGTGGATATTTCCTCCGACATAATGGAGACCTTAAAAAATTTTAAATACTTTTGACACTAAATAAGTTCTAATTTAATTAAAATTTATAACTTGATAACAAAATATTTACATCATAATAAATGAATCGTTCACAAAATCATATTAACAAAAAACACGAGTGTGTTCATTAAGAAAACTTAGTCAAAGTGGCGTGTCGAAGAACCTAAACACTCAAATGAGAAGAATTTTGGGATAGATAAATACTCCTTCCGTCCCGTTTATTTGTTTACCATTTTTATTTTATTGTGTCTCATTTATTTGTTTACCTTTCTATAATAGAATGATCTTATATGAGTAATTTGAATCTATGATAGGATTATTGTTCACTTGTCATCCAGTAAGCACAATCCCAAATGGTCCCTTACTCTTTTCTTAGTTTATGTGTCAAAAGTAAAGGTAAGTAAATGACCGAGATGAAGGGGTATGAACAAAATAGTTCTCCAAGATGTTTTCTAGAAATTTTCCAATCAACTGCTATTTGTCCCAAAATAATTATAATTTATTTGTATTTATCTACTAATAAAACAACACATCCATAACTTCTCAATTTCGATCTTTAAGTTGTTATCTTTAATTTTTACCTCTGCGAGAATTTGATTTGAGGGGCATTGGCGATTTTCTAATGCATGAAAGATAAGGAGTCGATGAGAAATATTTTGATTGTCCATCAGAGTAAACCTTATTATGTACATCCATAAGTTATATTAGGACATGAATAAAAACATTCTTATGGCCAAGTACGAAATAATTAATTTGTTATTTCATTATTGATTCGGAAATTCACGTGGTATCTATGGGGTTTTGTCACTTTACACGAAATACCCATTTTTCAAACTGACAATTCTTTTTTTTTTCCAAACTGCTCGTCTTTACGAGTAATGCGATTTGAAAAAAAAGTATTGTCGATTTTGGAACTCGTGAGTAAGAGATAATAAATTAAAAATACTTTGACATTCAAGAACCCCGAGCTACGGGTTTCGAATGCAACAGTTTTATTATCTGGTACCTCTCTTAAATATGATCAGTTCGAAAAAAACATTTTTTACTGTATCGGGAATATCATTACAAGGCTTTTGAATAAATGGTGATGTTACAATACCAGAGTCACAAGGTCCATGGATGATTGACGATCATTATCTGTCAATCCGAAAATGGATCCCAAATTTCGTCCCTGCTGATGATAAAATTGAATATCTCACCACCTGGGTCCGAATCCCAAACCTACCAGTCGAGTATTTCAATGAAGTGTTCTTAAAAAAGATCGGTTCGAAGATAAGGAGAGTCACAAGGATAGAAAGAAATACAGCCTTAGCGGAACGCGGCCAGTTTACAAGGATGAGTATCGAAATTAATATCTCTAAACCCATGTTATCCAAATTCATTCTCAACGAGAAAATCTATAGAATTCAATACGAAGGTCTGAGAACGATCTCTTTTAATTGCGGCAAATTAGGTCACAATATAGAAGATTGTTCGGTAGCGAGCACCAAAATACCAGAATTTACGGCCGATAGTTGTGAGATATCAGTCAATGATAGTCCAACCGAAGGTGGAGATCATCTGATGATCGAAATTAACGCAACACAACAATTTGGGGAATGGATGTTTGTAAAAAAGCCTCCTCGTAGGAAGATGATTAACAAGGTCGATAAAATCACTAGTTCAAATGAAGAAGCAGGGAAAAATATCTCGACATTCAACTTCGGGAATAACCAAGTCAACAAATTCGGGTTAAGGTTCAATATTCTTCACTTGCCAGAGGAGCAGAGTGAGATGCAAATACAAAATCATCAAAAAAAAAATATCTCACGAGATACCCAATCCCGTATTTGCAGCCAAAAATATTACTATAAATATTCTAGCCAATAACCTTTCAAATCCAATGCAATCTTTTGTTAACAAAAAAAGCAACCAGAAATCATACCAAAAAAGATCTCAATCAAACAAAAACTCCTATCCCAATTCTAACACTTTAGGACATTCTGAATCAAATGTTTCTTCCAATATTTTACGTAATAATATTAATGTGGACAATATCCAAACAGAACCATCTTTTTCAAAAGTATTAAAAAAAACTTTTATTGACAATACAGTAAAAGAAAACACCCCCTCTATTCTTTCCTCTGTAATTCTTGAACCCAACAATGTCCTTCCATCCCTTCGACCTTCTGGTTATCAAACCTCAACAGCCCCAATTCCTCCCGGATTATCCTCACCTAGCCATGATTCCCCAAATTCGGACTATCCCGATCCTCATGGAGAAAGAGATGGTGGTACCTTTTAGGTTCCGGAATCTCTAAGCATGGAACTCACATTCAAACAGAACAAGGAGACGGCATCAATGTTGCGGGCAGAGATGTCGATTCCATGGAGGCATAACGAAGTTCTCTCTCTCGTAAGCAGAGCATATCTATCCTCTCTACCTTTTATATTCGCAGTAGCTAAATCCCGCACATGACTTTACCATATCCCACACACTTTGCCCCTATTATTCCATAATTACCCTTCATTTAAAAAAAATGAAAAACAATTAATTCTCTTTTCTTTCTCTCTCAAAACTCAATCAATTGTTAGCAATTCAACAATTGGATCTTAATTTGCTGATATCACATGCAATATCTCTGTCTTATCAGTAATTATTTCGATACACGTCGTCTTTTCATTGATTGAATTATTTCTTTTAGAAACCGTTTCTGCAATTAGGTTTAGAAATTGGGATTTTGCAATTAGGGTTTTGGAAAAGGTGGTTGTTAGTATTCGTCCGCCGGAGTAAGGTGGTCCGACGAGAAGTGGTTAGGTCATGTAATCGGCGCGGTGAGATTCAGGTACGGTGGTTGTTGACGTGATGGGATTCCGGGACAGCTGGCGCGGATCATGAAGTCAGACGGGGAAGATTGTTTGGCCGTGTAATAGAGCGACGGAGGTGAAAGGTGTTACAGTGAACGACAATGGTAGGGTCGCCGGAACTTATGGCCGCTGCTGGGGAGAGTTGGAGGGGTGGGGGACGGGTTCAGTACACGAAGAAGGTGAAAGGAGTTTATGTGTTTTTTTTCTTTTTGGTATTTCTGTGTTTCCATCTCACAATTTGGCCTGAAAAATGAGTGGGGAAGAGTCGGAATAAGGCGGATAAATGTGTTGGAAACAGTAAATTTGTGTGTTGGATTTAATAATGCCCTTTATATTAGCTTTTATGTCTGATAGAATGCCCAACTTGTCCCCGAATTCCATACATATCTCCTGTCTAGTTGGGAAAATTGAAGAAAGTACTCACCGACCCAAAATAGTTGCTTTTAGGGAAGTACTGAAGATGTATAAATCCTTGGCTGTTGCTTTGGTTGAAACTCACATGGCAGGTGACCATGCGGAAAAATTGAAAACTATTATAAATTATGACGGTCACGCACGAGAAATATATCACAATGGAAATCGCCAGAATCAGAGAAATTCCATGGATTTTTCCGTTGTTTATGCTAACCTAATCCTTCTAATATAAGGGAACTATGGATCGAATTGGAAAGGTTCGTTGCTTAATTATAATCGTCCTTGGCTCGTAGCGGGGGGTTTTAATGAAACTCGAAGCTTAGACGAAAGGCATGGTGGCGATGCTAATATGGCTCGTAGATGTGTGCTATTTAATAATGGGATTGAGAATTGCGAACTTATTGAACTAGCTTTCGCTGGCCCAGCACACACTTAGGCTCAAGGGAACTCCCCCGAAACTCGACAAAACGCCAGGCTTGATAGAGCTGTGTGTAATAGCGAATGGAGTACGTTATTTTGTGATGGCAGTGTCAAACATCTACCTGCCATACAGTCCGACCACTGCCCACTCCTAATTAATCCTAATGATTTCGCTCCACTCCACTCTATCCTTAGACCGTTTTGCTTCCAAGCGGCCTGGCTTACCCACGAAAAATTCTCGGAATTTATAGCTCAAAAGTGGTCTCCAAACAGTACATCTTATGCTTCAACTGAAAGACCTATCTAATGCACTTCAAGATTGGAATGAGACGAAATTCGGGAATATTTTTCGTCAAAAGATACATCTTCGAGCAAGAATAGAGGGATGTCAAAATAATTTATCAAGAGTTCATGATCGAGGCCTAATAAAACTTGAAACACAACTACGACGAGAACTTGATGATGTGCTAGAACAGGAAGAAATTTTTGGTATCAAAGGTCCCGTGTCGACTATATCAAAGACGGCGACCGTAATACATCGTTTTTCCATGTTAGTACCTTAGTTAGACGATGGAAAAATCGAATCTCATCTCTAGGAAATATGGTATGAAAATGGTGCTCGGATCGACACGAGGTAATTAATATTGTGGTGAACTATTTCAAGAAGCTTTTTTTTTTAAGAAAGTACTGATAATATAGTTGACAATATGCCTTATGATCTTTTCCAAGATATTCCGATCAAAGATTGGAAATGGCTATCTAGACCATATACTTATAAAGAAATTGAGAAAGCGAATTTTAATATGGGCCCCTTAAAAGCTACTGGACCAGATGGGTTCCAGGCAATATTTTATCAAAAACATTGGGCAACAATCCAAAATTTGGTGTGTGATACGGTCTTCAAAGCTCTTGAAAATAAAGGTTTTCTCGAAATATATTCATGAGGTAAGTCCTACTCGGGAGCAGCATTACTATGCTTTGACGATACACACATAGTACTTATTCTTAAAGTCATCGGACCCGATAATTTTTTCTAATTCTGACCAATTGGACTGTGCAACGTGGCATACAAAATAGTCAGTAAGGTTCTCGCTAATCGGGTGAAAAGTCTTACCTTTTTTAATCTCTGAAACTCAAAGGGGATTCGTCGGATAATATTGTAGACTTTCAAGAGGCTATAGATACAATGCGAAAAAGGAAAGGTAAGACAGGGTATATGGCTATCAAGATTGATCTCGAAAAAGCTTACGAGCATCTTCGATGGTCTTTTATCTACAACACTATTACCGATATGGGATTTCCGCAACTCATAACTGACGTAATTATGGAATGCGTTTCTAAAGCGAGATTACAAATACTTTAAAATGGGGAAGCCAACGATCAATTCTGTCCAACGAGAGGTGTTAGTCAAGGGGACCCATTGTCTTCTTATCCCTTTGTCATGTGTCTAGAAAAATTGCAGCCATCCATTGATATTGAAGTCAGGAAAAATTCTTGGAAAACTCTAGCCGCATATCAAAACGGCCCAAAATTATCGAATCTATTTTTCGCTGATGATATGGTATTATTTGCTCAAGCCACGGTGGAACAGGCCGTCATTATCAATAAGGTACTATGTGATTTTTTGTCAAGCTTCGGGTGAGAAGGTTGGTAACACTAAATCTCGAATTTTCTTCTCATCAAACACCTCCTTAGAAATGCGAGAAAAAATCAGCAACATATTTAATTTCGAGCAAACGAATGATCTGGGAAATTTTTTGGGACTTCCAACAATTAACGGGAGAGTAACTCGAAACACTTTTGCACATCTTGAAGAAAATATCAACAAAAGACTAACGGCTTGGAGTACGAAGCACTTGTCTTTAATAGGACGAGCTACGCTCGTCAAATCGACCCTCAACTCTCTAGGTAATTATTGTATGCAATCGGCGAAATTACCAAGATGGATATGTGATTCTATTGACCGAAAGATGAGGCGATTCTTATGGGGCGGAGATGAAGCAAATAAAAAAAATTCATATCATCTCATGAGAAAATTTACAGAAGCCGAAAGTCATGGGCGGTCTCGGAATTACCTTCGCTCGTCAATCCAATGTTGCCTTTCTCGCTAAGCTAGGCTGGAGAGTTTTATCGGAACCGAATAGTCTCTGGTCTTGTGTTATTCGCTTAAAATATTGTATACGCAAATGTGATGTCGACATGTTCAGCCCCAAACCCAAAATGTCTAATGTTTGGGCTGGTATTTCGTCCCAAGCCAAACTCATTAGAAAAGGAACATCATCGGATGTGGGGGATGGTCGTCGAACTCTCTTATGGGATCACTCTTGGATTAAAGATATTATTTTAGCTGACAAAACGATTGTTAACGTTCCCGAACCATTAACTGAAGCTACCGTAAGCGAAATGTGGTGTACCGAATCCGGATGGAAGTGGGACTTATTCACGAACTACTTAACAAAATACGATCTTTTAAAAGTTGCAGCATAGTCCCTATTTCCTAATCCTAATGGTAGCGACTCATTTTACTGGAACGGTTCTCCCTCCGCAAAGTTTACAATCAAATATGCCCTCAGTTTTTTGAAAGAACCAGACATCCCAACTCCTAGCTCTATCATATGGCACGTTGTAGATACCTCGAATCTACACCTTCCGCCAACCACCCAGTGATGATTGGGTCGCATGTTTGGTACAACAAAACGATTTATGACAATTCGTAAGTTTATCGTCAAGTGTTAGCTAGAACACTTTTGTCTACCCCTTGGTCGTCATCTATGTGTCGATCTGGTCGTTTTGACATTCATTAGAGTCATTTTGGAGTCCGGGTCAAAAACCGCTTCATTTTCTATAAAACGTCTTTTAAAAACGTGTCTGAACGCTCGAGAATATTCCGGATATTTTAATGTTTCAAAAAATATCTTTTCCTGGAAAAATATATTCTTATTTTATTTTGAAAAGAATTCGGAATTAACCACAATTTCCATAAAGAAACGCGGAAATCTTTCTTTCAAAGTAGGAAACTGCTCGAGAAATGACGCAGCAAGAGCTGCGCCTCTTCCAAGAGCCGCAGTGCCTGCTGCGCCTCTTCCCCAGCTCTGTTTTGCTTGCTTCTGGAATATTTTCTAGATTTCTTTCTGTGTTCGAGTTATTCCAAAATTCTTCGATTTTCTCCCTATATAAGAAGCGCGAGTGTTCCGCCCCTTCTTTCTCTCTCTTTGCATTCTAGACCTTGATCTAAGCATTTTGACAACTACGTGCTTGATCAATCGACCATGTAAGCTCAGATCCTTCTGGGTTCCTGGCACGTTATTGCATTGACCTACCAATATGACCAACTCACCAATAATCAATCTTAACTAATCGATCGTTCCTCTTGCGAGGGCGCTTTCTTTACATTCGAGTCGAGCTCTCGCTAAATCGATAACTTTAGTTCATATCTCGTTTCGTCAACATGTAGGTTTAAGGGTGTTTAATCCCATTTTTTGTATTTTATTTTATCTAATGTAAGGTTCATGTCGGATTTATTTCAAAATTATTTTCAAACCTTTTATTCAGTATTTCTTTTATTTTTTCTTATTACATATTAGATAGTTCATCCTGACTTAGATCCCTAATAATTGATATTAGTGGGTTTTTGTCATCTATCAAACTTTATCTTCAGAGGTTAGATTTGTTCATATCAAATCTCTAGATTCGTCTTTGGTATAATTAATGTAGTTAATATGACTTAAATCAATTAAATTCGACTTGTAGATCATTAATAAACCGTAAATTACCAACGAATACTAACTGATTGCGATTCTGGCTTCACAGCAAGAGCCTATCTCAGGAACAGACGCAAGGTCTGATGCGCCTCTTCCAAAGGACGTATGACCTGCTGCGCATGTTCCGGGCTGGTTTCTGTGTCTGATCTTCCTGTTTCGCTTTGACGTAGTTTAATTAGGTAATAAATCGACTATTATTCATACTATCGCTGCTAATCTGATTCGTTTTAGTTTTAATTCTTTTCTTTCTTTCAAAATTAATCTTTCAAACATATTTCCGACATAGATCCCGTATTCGTTGTAATCAATTGTAATATTAATTATATAGTTCTATTTAATCATTGTATTGTACGATTTTTTGGATGATTTAATCGTCTTCTCATATGCAATCAATCTTAAATCCCAATTCGACACAATTAACTGCTAAACTACATGTTCAACCGACATAGTCTAAGCTCACATGCTAGGATTAAAACGTGGATGTTGCATTGCATGCATATAACCGACAACACATCGATAACAGAAGAGTTTCCCTAACCATTAGTAGAGGCCGCTATCGAGGCGGCCGGGATTAGTTGCTCGATCAAAAGGACTTCCTAATACGTACCCTCACCCCTTACTCCAGATCTCTGTGAACATCCTTGTTCATTGGCATCCACGAGAGTGATTCTAGACATAGAATGGTAAGGGTAACGAGTTCTTAGTGTTCATGTCATCACTTTGTGTCTTGACATGACATAAAGTATTCGAACGGTTCCAACTTCCCAGAAAAGTTGGTGGCGACTCCACAAATGCGTGTTCTCACGCTTGTCCCTCGTTTCTCCAGCCGTGGTATCCCATGTATCACAGTTTGGAAAGGATTGCGAAACTCGTGTATCACACACGTTATTTGAAAACTTCCGGTCCAACAAAAAAATGTTTATGTGGATTGCAACGCATGGTAGATTGTTGTGTAATGCAAACCGAATGAGACACGAGCTTACCGACGACCCGTTTTACCGCTGCTGCCAAGAAGATGAAGAAAACACTAATGAGCTCCTTCGAAAACGTCATTTTTCTAGAGCAATTTGGCATCATCTTCATATGGGTCAGTCGGAAAATTTCTAATCCTCAAATTTCCGTGACTCGCTAATGGATAATGTGAGTAACTCACAACCCCATATGACTCACGACTGGTCTATGAGGTTTGCTATTGTTTGTTGGTGGATATGGCGGTGGAGAAATAATGTCGTATTTGGACGAAGCGAAGAAAATCCTACAAATTTTCTCCCGTTCCTTTTTCAACAATTCGAGACATCCTAGAGAGCCTTTGATAAGTTCTCTATTTTTTGTCCTAGACCGGAATTTGTCAAGCATGAAATTTTTATTCGATGGGCTCCTCCGCCTCATGGGTAGGTATTGCTAAACATTGATGGCGCATCCAAAGGAAATCCGTGTCCGGCTGGAGGAATGGTATATTCTGAAATAGCGCATGCGATTTTATCTCAGCTTACCATTTTTCGTGTGGTACTTGTACGTCAATGAGGGCTGAAGTTCATGCACTTACTAGAGGCTAAGAGCAAGCACGTCTAATTCAAATAGACAAACTCTTGATCGATATGGATAATGCTACCTGCGTTAATCTTGTTAACGAAGACCAGTTGCTAAGTAATAGTCTTCGGCCAATAATACAATATTGCAAGGGATTAATTTCAAGCAACCATTGGGCCGTTAAAATTTAGCATACTTACCGAGAAGCAAAAAAACCGGGAGATTAGCTAGCTAATGTTGGAGTTACCGCCTCTCCGGATATCAATATCACTACTTTCTATTTCCCTCAAGACGAACTTCCTCAAATTATGAGAGACGATGTGCTCGGAGTTACTACTCCACGTCTTATCTCCAATTAATTTAGATTGTACTCAGGGCTTAACCCCTCTTTCTCACCAGAAAAAAAAAATACTAGAGTGTTATAATTAATATATATATATATATATATATATAGATTAAATTTTAAAAACTTTAAAGAGAGAAATAAATCAAGATTCTCAAAATTAAAGTGACAATATTTCATAAGTTTCGTGATTTGTTACTTCAATTAAAAAAATACTCCCTCCATTTAACTTTTTTCTTCTCATTTATCTAATATATGTGAGAACTATTTTATTCAAGTGAAAAGAAAAAAAGTTGAATGGAGGGAGTAATAACTAATAATGATGCTTTTAAATAACATTAGTAACAGTAGTGAAGGTAACATGGGTAATACCAAAGGTAGTGAAAGTATTAGTATTAACAACTATTGTCGTGAAAGTAATAATTTTAAGTGCTTGAGTACTTATATCATAGAAATATATATTATTGTGATACACGGGGGATGATGGAGGGGCGCGCTTTGGACGACAAGCGTAAAAATACGCATTTGTGGATTCGCCACCAATTTTTATGGGAAATTGGAACCGTTCGAATACTTTATGCCATGTCAAGACATAAAGTAATGACATGAGCACAAAGAACTCGTTACCCTTAGCATTCTATGTCTAGAAATGACTCTCGTGGATGCCAATGAACATGGATGTTCACAGAGATCTAGAGTAAGGGGTAAGGATACTTATTAGGAAGCTCTTTAATTGAACACCTAATCCCGCCCGCCTCGATAGCAGCCTCTACTAATGATTAGGGAAATCGTTCGTATTTGATATGTTATTGATTATAAGCGTGCAATGCAACATCCAACATTTTAATCCTAGCATGTGAATTAGACTATGTCGGTGAACATGTAATTAGCAGTTAATTATGTCGAGATTGGGGATTTAGAATTAATTACATATGAGAGAAACAAAATCATTTACGGATTACAGTATCCACGTCAAAAATATTTTCAAAAAGGAGATTTGAAGAAAAGGAAAGATTTGAAAACTATAAGACAAATTAGCAGCGATATTACGACTAATAGTTAGTTAATTACGTCATTAAAGCTACGTCAAAGTGAGAACGGAAGTTCAGTGACAGAAGTCAACCCAGAACAGGCACAGAAGGAGCTGCGTCATCTGGAAGAGGCGCAGGGCTCATTGCGTCTATTCTTGAGCTGAATTCTGACTGTGAAATCAGAATCGCGAGCAGTTAACATTCCTTTGTATATTTACGATTGATTGTTGACCTATAACTCGAGTAGAAGTGGTTTAACATATTAATTATACAATAATTTGTATCAATAAGGAATTGCAGAGACTTCATATGAACAAATCGAATATCCAAGACCCAAATTTGACTTAAAGACGAAACATTTTACATGAAATATTATATTGAAGAAAAGAAAATAACAAAATAACTAAAAAAAAGAACAAAATCGCAGAAACCAGAGGAAGAAGAAGAAAAGCAGGAGCAGAGCAGCCTCTGGAAAAGGTGAAGCATGCGCTGCGATCCTTCTAGGAGGCGCATCTGCTACTGCGTTTCTTCTAGACGTCTAATGTCTGCTAAAAAGGTTTTATTTTGAAATCGGTTTTGAACTTACTTCTGACGCGAATCTTAAATTAATTGAGCAGAAAAAATAAATAAAAATAAAAAGACGGGATTTACACCCTAAGACTTACATGTTTGACGAAACGAGATTAACTAAGTTAATGTTTAGTGATTGCTCGACTCAAATGTACGTAAAAAGTGCCCTCGTTAGAGGTTCTAAATTGATTGAATTGATTGATTGTGTAGTGATCAAATTGGTCGGTCATGCAACGTGACATGTACCCAGAAGGATATGAGCTTACGTGGTCGATTGATCAAGCACGTAGATGTCGAAATCTTAGAGGAAAGTCTAGAATACAAAGAGAGAAGAGAAGGGCGGAACACTCGCGTGCCCAAAAAGTGAGATCGGAGCTCTCGTTTTATACTAATAAATATGAAGAGTTTTGGAATAACTTAAACGTTGGAAAGAAATCATGAAAATATTCTGAAAATGGTGAAAACGTGTGAGGATCGCAGCTCATGGTGCGTTATTTCCCCAGAGGTTTCCATCTGCGGGAGAAAGATTTTCACGTTTCTATTATGGAATTGCGGTAGATCTATACTTCCTTTTAAAAAAGATATGAGATATATTTTTCCAAAAAGATAGAATTTTAAGATTTAATAAATATCCAGAATATTCTAGAGCGTTCCAACTCGGCATTTTAAAACGGTTTCTAGAAAATGAAGCGGTTTTCAACCCGGACTTCAAATGAACTCTAATGACTGTCAAAACGACCATACCGGTGCGTAGATAACGACCATGGGGTAGACAAAAGTGTTTGAGCTATCACTTGGCGAGGCGGCTCAAAGGGTTTGAACTAATGACTTGTCGTCGGGAACATTTTAAAGTTTGTCAACTATAGGGGAGGGTCGTTTAAAAGTCCATTAGACTACGTATAAAAGCTCGCCAGCCATAAGAAGGAGTCATACCTGAGGCATCGTATCTTCTTATTTGGAATGAGCTGCGATGTGACGCGCGCTAGCCGTTTCAATAGGGTGTGTTATGAGGCTCACCAGCCGCTGAGAAGATATCATATGTGAGGATCAGCTTGTCTCTGTCCTCAGGCGAACTCTCGTTGGAGAAACATATATATTGAAATAAATCTGAAAAATAATGCTGCACTGGATATACGAAAGATTCTGTCAGGATTGAATCATTTTGGGGGATCTGCTCGGTTGTGGCGAGCGAAATCCTGATGATAAAAGACGGGCCCACATATTTTATGACCAAAAGGTGGTCCCGCTGGGATGATAACATCATGTGACGGTTTTGAAGTCTGTCAAGGCGCGGGAATACGGAAGACTCTGTTTGGATCAAATCATTTCGGGGGTCTGCTCGGATGTGGCGAGCAACACCCTTGTGATAAAAGACGAGCCCACAGATCGTATGTCCGAAAGGTGATCCCTGCAAGCATTGCTTGTTTCTTGTTTTTTTGAATTGATTTAAAAAGTGACGAATGATTGTAAATTAAAGAGCCATTTGACCTTTGCAGGAGATCAAGGTGGCAGGCGTCGAGCCCCCAGCTTACCCCGAGGTGCTGGTTATCTACATTATTTCCATTGCATAGGAATGCATTTGATTTGACCCTTATTTACATTTGAATACAGGTGGCAGCGTCTCAGCACGTAGCGTTGTGGAGGGTGGCCAACCGGCTGCGGGCTACGGCCATCGAGGCGCTCTTAGGTGGCCGGGTTCGACAGGTATGAACCGCTCATTCCTTTTTCATCTTATTATATCTTTTTGTATTTTGAAATGAAATGATTGAAATAAGATATTTCTTCACAGAGAGACTTGGAGCGGAAGTTGGCGGAGTTTCGGGAGGAGACGGCTCGTCTGTTGAGGGAGCTAGAGGCCAGGGACGCTGAGATCGCTGCTCTTGAGGCGACACTAGCCGAGCTGGGTGGCAATGATGATTAGTCGTCTTTTGTTTTGCTGGTTATTTGTACATTTTGGATTGTTTTTTTGTACGTTTTGGATTTTGACTTTGTTTCGGGCGGGAGCCCTCAGTTTAATGTATATGCCTCCTTTTGATTACATCTGATGGCCTGAGTGCCTCTGCTCTTGAGTGTTCTCTGTTCTTGCAAGTTAGTATGTACCTACAAAATGAATTGATGGCCTGAGTGCCTTTGCTCTTGAGTGTTCTCTGTTCTCTGTTTTTGATTTTTTGTACATTCACCATCGTGAAACGAATTGATTTTCCTACAAAATGAAAGAAAATGAATAAGTCTCATTTGGCGGCCATGTCGACTTCCATCTCGAAAAGAGAACCCGACAAGGATTAGAAAATCTAAGATTGCTACCATTCCCCAGACTGCCTTGGCACATATTGAAGAATCTTTGTCGAGAGTGGGCCACTAGGTGGCCGCAGAGAAACGTGTGAAATGTCAAAATGCAAGAGCATAGCGACATTAATTTTGATTGGCCAGGGGCCGGTTTTATTTCGTGTCGCACGTGGGTTACGCGAGGCGCGTTCTTTTTTCCTGAGAATTTGAATGAGTTTTGCCCTTTTTACAGTAACACGCTCGGCGAATTACGCAAAAATAATATTATAGAAACAAATTACTTTTGTGATCGTATAAGCTAGTGTACATCCATCGAATTCTTAGATGCTAAACAAGGGTGAAAATAAAATGGAATGGAGTGGAAGGTTCTAATGGTGTTAAAAGACACTGGAGATCTGTGTATCTCTCTCACTCACCTAAATGAATGAAAGGATCGTCCCAAAGGGCATGGAGACATGGTAACTACGAATTGATTTGTCTAAAGCATGTGAAAAGATGACTATTTTAGGGATTTTGTTTTGTTTGTAATTTTTGACTGGAGAGATTTTTTGTTTTTTGACACTTTGAATTTGTATTGATTGACTGGATTATTTTTTGTCTTGTCTCGTGAATTTTTGAAAATATTTGAGACTTTTGATTTGAAATTGTTGGACTGTTTTTTTTTTTAAGTTTTAGGCACGATTGCACTAAAAATTTGGTTTGACCATCGGGTAAGCTAGTTTTCTAGCACCCATTGTAAGGGCATTAAATTGTTTGGCATAGTATGCAATTTGTGTTTATCTGGTAGTCATATGAAATATATGAATTGACGAATCTGGTAGAAAAATGGAGTTTCCAAACCTAGATGTCACCTAGAGACACGACGATCAAGGAATTTTAAACCACACGATATTGAAAAGGTGGTAAATGCACGCCCTCGTTAAGGCTTATTCTAAGAGGTTGAGTGATCTACACTAAAGAGATACGACCTAAAGTATTGTGAATCTATTCTACTAGTTAAGGGTAAAAAGTAGAACAAGTGACTAATAAAAAGTACACGTGCTCTTTCTTTCTTTTGTTTTTGGCAACTCAAAGAGGACTAGGATAGTCCTATTTATTAACAAATACTAATATAGTCAAGACAAATAGCCCTTTCAGATGTCGTCCTTAATTCTTGTTCCTAGCACAGTTAAGTCTTTGAAACATTTTATGTTTTGTTATCTCAGGTGGTTTGCATAGTCAGATCTTAAATTGTCCATGAACTTTTCCACAAGAGTAGCTTCATCTGGACGTTCAACAAGTTGTGGGCTAGTCTTCCTCCACCTACTTAGGAATTCGGTGAAACCTTCTTTATCATTTTAGGTAAGAACCTCTATAGTACGCATATTGACTTGAATCGCAGCATTGTCTGTGTATTGCTTTGCGAACTCGATTGCGGCATCATCCTAGGTTGCAGTTTTCTTATGTTCTAGAGAATAGAACCACTGCTTAGGAATAGTGTCGAGTGATGAAGGAAAGATCCTTAGGAACATCTCGGGTTTGATGCCTTTGATAGACATATAATCTTTGAAGGCACGAATATTGTTCAAAGGGTTCTCATGTCCCTTGAACTATGGGATGTCGGTCATGTTGAAGTTGGTAGGCAATTGAGTACTTACGTCTTCATATTTGCGATTATTTTCCCTGTAGATGTCATCCCTCTTGAGGTACATTAGTTTCTCCTCCAGGTATTGGAGTCGCTTTTCAGCTTCAGTAAGAACTGGTGGGTGATCGACTTCTGGTTGTCCCATGAAGGGTGGAAGGTTATCATGCACGATAGCATCAGGAAAGTCTGCAGGAGGAAGCCTAGTTTCTAAGGCAACAATTCGGCCCTCAATGGCATTGAGGCGAGCATAAGCTTGGTCCTGACTTGTTTGGAGACGGATGAATGTAGCTAGGATTAGTTCATTACCATTCAGGTTTGGCTCGGCTAGATGAACACTTGCTTGATTAGTTCCCGACATCTTGAAAACTGAAGCAAGAGACCGACGACGAATCAAAACACGATCAAGCATTCTAGCACACTTACTCAAAAGGACTCGACTTGTGAAGTGGGAGTGTTTCACTGTTCTAAGTGAGTTTTGAAAATGACAAGATTTTAAATGTTTGTCCTAAGAAACTGTAGTGTACTTGTAGGAGTGATGAGTCGAAGTGTAGAAAACAAGATTTTGACTGGATATTTGGGCAGAGTTTCGACTCATTTTGCGCTACTTCAGGCCACCTTTGAAAATATTTTGCAGTTTTGAAAATGATCTTATTTTTTGAAAAATTCGTCATGGTTTTATTTACAAAATGGTGATCATGTATAGGTTAAACACATTTATACAGGCATTTGATTATTTTTTGGATATAATGTCACTAATGAACGACATAAAACCATTGGCGCATCCAAGAGATAAGTTGTTCTCACAATTGAGTGCTACCAACTTTGCAGCCGCTTGCAACAAACTCATAGTCTCATACTACTTCCCTCATACACTGGTTCTTCGGCTTTATTTAACATTCTAAAAAAGGATGAAACTTGGGGATGTGGGGTATAACGAACTTCTTCATCGCTAAGGTTGTCGGGATTAAGTCGAGCCTCCATTATTTGCTCAACATTATCACATAATGCATCTTCAACCAACTCCCGGTAAGGATTCTCACTAACTACGATACTACTTGAACTCTCTTCGCTAGCCAGTTTCTCACCGTGATACTTCCATACAAAATAATTATCAGTAAAACCATTCGACCATAGATAATTTTGAACCTCCCTTTTCGATTTAAAAGCTAAGTTGTCGCATTTCGTACATGGACACCTCATTTCACCGCCTAAATCTTTAAACTCACTAGATTGTTCCGCGAATTCAATAAACTCTTTCACCCCATTTGCAAATATCAGCTTGGGTTTCTTTTTTTTGTCTAATCTTTCATAAATCCACTGTCGTTCTAATCTTTTCATGTTATTATGTATCTACATTTAAATATATATATGTTATATAAATAAATTATCTTAATTAACAACAATGATAATCAATAATCACACACAGTAAATTAAACATTTATTATTATCAACATATATATATAGACGCGGGATCTCGTGAGTTTGGTTCTTATGGTGAGTTTGTACTAATAAAATCTCAGCAATTGGATCCTACTTAACCAATGGCTTAAAAAAAGGAAAACTTTAAAAAAAAGGAAAACAACACGCAAACAACATAATTGACGGCGGAAAGAGAACAAATAATTCATTATATTTTTTTCTCTCTCTCTCTCTCTCTCCCTCTCAAAAATCCACGATTTTCTGTCTCTCTCTAAAACTCTCTTTCAGCTACGTCACAAACCATCATCTTCGATAATCAAACCAGCAAAAAAATCCAGAATTACAGCATGCAAAACGAAGTAAACAACTCGATAGTTTCTATGGATACAGGTAATAATCTATCGAATGAAAATTAATTATCATATACTCTTATATCGTGAGGAGAATGATCGATTTCTTCACTTTTAAAAGTTGTTTCGCAACAATTCAATTTTTATAGTTATAGTTATTGTTATTGCATTGTTATTAACTAGAAAAGAGGTTAAGTATTTGTTATTCTTACTGTTATTAAGAAAAAAAGAGGTCAAGTTATTGTTATTGTTGTTGTTAGTGTTATATCACTACAAGAATTTCCTTACTTTCGCGACGCTTTTTAAGGCTACTCACGACGCTTAAAAGCGTCGCCATTTTATTTCTCCACGCTTCATAAAAGCGTGGTTTTTTGGGCCGTCAGGAATTTTTGACACTTTTTTCCGTCATCCTTCGCTACACTTTTTGGTGTCACAAGTAGCGACTCTTTTTAGCGTCAGTGTTTCCAACTCTTCTTTGCGTCGAAATTTAAAACTTTGTCGACGCTTTTTTCCATCGCAATTTTTTCCACTAGGTACTGTTGTTTTTGTGGCTATCACGATTAAATAAAATCATGTAGATTCATAATATAAGCGTAGAGAGAACGAAAAGAATATGTAGACTAAAATATATTCAAAACAATGTTTTATAACACAAAATTGTACCATTCAATTAAATACATGCATTAACAATTCTAAAAAAGTATTGTAATTAATTCAACCAAACAATTGAAATCGGAAAAAAAAATGGTCCTACTAATGTTTTCACCTAAAAATAATAAAATGTTTCATAAAAGATGAAATCCTAGCCAAAAGGTGAAACCACTGTTCCGTCCCAAAGTGAATTCGAGTTTGCTCATCTTGATGCACCGCCAAAGCTAGCTGTTGAGTATGATATCTACACGAAAAAATTTAAATATTATCAAGTGAAATATGAAGTTATGCTACTAAGAAGTGAGAGTAAATAACATTGCTTAAGAAACAAAAAAAATGTTGAGCTATGACTTATGCTCCGACCATGCACGCACACAACAAGACATCAATAGCTATATCCAAACATAACCACCTGTTACATTGGAAATACAGTACGACTGTAACAACCCGAAAAGTACCCAATTTTTCTAGTAAAAATATTTACTAACACTTTTCAGCAGACTTAAGTTTTTAAAATAGAATTTATTGTTTCGAGTCGTATTTTGAAATTCCGAATTCGTATTTGGAATTTCTGAGTGATTTCATGAAAATCCCGTTTTTAGTCATCTTTGACTTTTCTTGACTTTTAAGTCGTCTTTGACTTTTCTTGACTTTTTAAAGTCGTCATTGACTTTTCTTGACTTTTAAGTCGTCATAAACTTTTCTTGACTTTTAAGTCATCTTCGACTTTTCTTGACTTTTAAGTCGACTTTGACTTTCGTTGACTTTTCCCGACTCGCCTAGTAAGTTTGAAGACCGAAATTTTATTTAAAAAAATAATATTTTTAATTTATTTTTATTAAGATTTATTAAGATTTATCATAATTTAATATAAGTATTTTGAATTTATTCGGAATTTAAAGAATAACTTTTACGGTTTTTAACCGAACGTCATTTAACTATTCCCGAATCATCGTAAATCCCGAAACAAAACCGAAACTCGACTTTGGCATGAGTCACACGCCCATGTCATCGTTTTCCACTCACAATTAGATATTCTAATTGTTTTGATTAAACTAATACAAATATCTAAGATATTTGTTACTTTATCGATCCGTCAACGGAAATTACGCAAATCGTTTAAAAAACTGACCCGACAATCACCATTTCACACGGCACTCTCACCCTCTCTTAGGCCTTGATATTTTCATTTCTTTTGATTACAATATCATAATATCTAGATATTTAGTTTAATTAACTTAATTTCGAATTATATTTAATCGATTACCGTAATATAATTATTAAACGCGAGTCAATTCCGTAACAACAATTTCAAAACCCGACTCCCTAATCCTTCTATATGTACACGGCTCACCCAACCCTCTTTACTCACTAACAACTTTTCATTTTACAACAAATCAAATTAAGATCAAATTAATCGTTCTTCAACGTTCTTCATTCGTTCGTGAGCGTTCTTCATCCGTTCTTCGTCGTTCTTGAGCAAAATCATCATAAAACCTTCATTTCTTAATTAAATCCGTCCTAACTTATATTTCTAGAATCTCCTCCTCGCTCTCCATCTTCTAGTACGGTTTATTTTCAATTCCGTCAGAATCGTTTTCAACATTTAATTATGGAAAATCAAGTTTAAATTCTAATAATGTTTTTCTTGTCATTTCTTATAGGGGAAGATTTTGAGGACGAGTTTGGAGACTCGTATATTTTGGGTGAAGATTAGTAGGCGGGTTTTCTTATTTATATACTTCTTATTATTTTGGTGCTAAGTGGTTTTGCTAGCTAAGGTAACAATTCCGTTTTACTCGACGAATTAATGTCACATAGGTTTTAGTTTTGTTCATGTTATGGTTATGTATGATTTTAGTTAGTACCTTAGCTTTAAGTTTTGTTTCTTTTGATTTTGGTTCATCTTTATTTTTGGTTCATCTTTTTATGATTTATGGATTTTTGTTAGTAATATGATAAGTAATGGTTATTATTGTGTTCTATGAATTTTTATGATTTTCCATAAAGTTATGATTCTTATGTTGTTTAGGAAATTTTAACAAGTTTAGTGTTCTTGAGGAATTTTGATGATTTTTAATAAGTTATGATTTTTATGTTGTCTTATTGTTCTTGATGATTTTTATGTTGGTAGGAATTTTTATGTTGTTTTAGTGTTCTTGATGAATTTGGATGATTATTCATAATAATGATTTTTGTATGATGGTTGTTAAAATGGGTGTTTGATAATTTAAAACATGTTAGAATAAATTTGTTGTTGTTTGTTGGGTGAACCGTGGAGAGAGCAAGAACCGGACCAAACCAGACCGGTCCAGGCCGGTTCAGACCGGTCTGGGTTGGTCCATGGTGGGTCCGGGTTTTGGTCTATAGGTTGTGTCGATGTTTGATTGTTTAATTGTTGTTTTGACGGGTTTTAATTATGTTAAGCATGCGGGAAAATATTAGAAATCGGTTTTAGAAAAATTAAAGCAAAACAGGCCGTGGGGCCCATCCAAGCCCATGTGGGGTCCGGCCCAACTCAGCCCGTGGGTCCCACTTTGGGACTTGTGACGGTTTTTGAGTTATCGTCATTTTTTATCGTGTTTTGTAATATTTAGCAAGTGGGAAATATTAATAAGTAAAATATTTAATTAAAAAGGTTTTTCATAAAATTATTATTTCTCACATGTTAGAAATTATAATACGAGATCGTAGTTTAATTTGAAATCCTTTAAGTCAAACGGGTTTTGGTATGATAGAATAATTCACATGTTAGAAGTATTAATAAAATAACATGAAATGAATATGTTGATTTTATGTCTATGTGGAAAAGACTCTGTTTCTAGCCGGTTTGACCAAACGGGTTTGGTCAAACTAAGATCTAGTCAGCCCCGTTTTGACTGATGACCCGTCGCGGGACTCGGGTCGGGGATTTGTCTTCAAGTAAGATTTGTATTTAATTAATGAATTAGCCTTAGTAGAGATGAGGCGATATGATATTTGATTATTATTTATATGCAATTAGTCACATGATAGGATGTTTTTCCCGTGACTGTTTATTATATGGTTGGTGTCGTGTTGACTAAGTACCCATAGAGAATTATGAGATATGGCGTCTTGACCATTCTAATTCTAAATGAGTAGCTTGGACCATGACATTGATAGGCCCGTACTATCTTTAACGAGCATATGGAGTTCACTGCTTGATAGCTTTTGTGTCTCGGCTTGGTGGGTTTATATCCAAGTCGGGGCATGGCTGCCTGATCCGTTTTGGGACTGGAGTCAGCTTAAGTACTAGCCATCTCTGCTAGGGGGTCGCCTAGTAGAGTTTCTCATAGACGGTTATGTCATGGGACGGGGAACGGAATAGCTGTTGTCGCTAGGTCTGATCAGTCTAGGACTAGGATGTTTTCCT